>VDFB02270178.1:0-18278 GCA_007258455.2 Sequoia sempervirens | reverse complement strand
GCTTGAAAGATAGCGACTAGTGGTGAGATAGTATAGTCTGAGTGTTTTGTATCAAGATTTCTGCATTATTGTCATTGTGTGGCTTTGTAGTTCAGATTTGTGCATTTTAGTGAGTTTCTAGAATTGCATTTTCTTCATAGTAGATTGTTGTTTTTAATCACAAGTCAAAAAATACAAAAAGAGTTGTTCTGGGTATTGTCTCATTGGTTTTCTCTATTGGAAGCGACCCTTCATGAATATTTGCAGATTTTAATATGAAGCGTATGATTTTATAAAGCAAATTCATCATTCCTTGTAGGGCGCCCTTTCTAGAGTGCCTTGGGATCCGTTCCATTAATTATTAGCCACTTTTAGCTGCCTTTTCTTATAACTAAACTAGGCGCCATCATTCTATAGGTCCATTGCATCAAACTTGAAGTCTTTTGGGTCTGTTTAGGGTGTTATACGAGCAATTTAGTGGGTTATAGGCATGCTGGTTTTACAATTAAAGGTGCAGATCTGAATAAATCAGAATCTTAAATCTATTTTTTGAGAGAAGGAAATCAGTTTTGATATGTCCATTAAGCGAGGAGAAGTCTCTATTTTAATGCTCGTTGAATTGTTCTAACTCTATGCTCTTGGCAGGCGAATTCTCTATCATATTGTAAGCTGAGAGTAGTACTGACAACAGTTCTTTCATCTTGCTTAATCATGTTTTGTAATGCTCATATTTACATTCTATAACTACAATTGTATTTCTTTATCTCCGCCCTATGGTAGCTTCTTTCCCACTCCGAGTTAGAAAGCACATTCTAGGTGTCGAGTACTTTCAGCATTTTAGATTATTTCTCTTTCAAGCATTGTAATTTGTAGTACTCTGCCATATGGTCGCCTCAACTCCATATTGGATTGGGTAGCACATACTTGGTGTTGAGTTCCCTTTCAGTACTCGTAGTGTAGAAGATCCTCTGACCATATGCTTGCCATCATCGGCGCCATTCTTGGTTAGAGTTCCTTCCAACTCTGTTTCTGCATTCAGATCCTCTGACCAATGCTCACACCTTGCCCTCATTGGGATTTTGGTGTACATTCTGGTTAGAGTTGCTTCAGCATCGTTTTGGTTTAAGATCTAACCTTAACGAGTGCGTTTTGTTTGTAAACTGTTATTGAAAAAATGAAAAAATTTGGCTCAGATTATTTCAGTGGTATCAAAGCCAAGATCCTGCCATCCTGTGCCCAACAAAGTTCATTTGACAGATGAGTGACAGAGATACCAGACACTACGTATAGAAAGAGATGACTACAGAGAAGTCACTACTTGAGTTAATGCATGAACTGTGTACACTAATGAAGGATCCTGACATAAAATGGGGAGTCAAAAAGATTTATGCTAAGTCTAAAAATCAGGATAGAAAGGTGCACAGGCCACATCAGAATGATCGTGAGCTTGATGAAGATACTGTGGCAAGTGAAGAGTTAAGAGTAGAACCCCATAATACTTCCCTCGACTTGCATGTAATAGGAAGTGATGAAGATCAGCTTGGTGAAAAGAACAGAACGACAGTCTTGAATCCTAATAAGGATTCAACCTATGAGGGTCTTGAAGCTAAGGGCTTAACTAAAGATTTTAGTAGTACTGTTGTATGGGATGAGTTTGCTGAAGAAGAGCAAGTAGAAGGAAATACTTATGGTCCCGTTGAATCAGCCTATGAGCATTGCCAAAGTGATGCAGTTGGTAATGATTCCAACATGACTGTACCACCTCGTGTTGAAGAATTGGTGGTGGATAGTTTTACTCTTGTTGTTGTCTCAACTCCCCAAGAAGTTCCACATGAGGAAATCAGCGACATACTTTCTCACGATGGTTCCATAAAAGATAATGAAGGTGAAGTTTTCGAAACAAGCAGCATCGAAGAATCTTCACTTCATTTCGGTGGTGACATTGTTGGATTTGGGTTTGACCAGCAAACCAAACCATTGGAAGAAAATGTTTTTGAAGATATTAGCTTAAGAGATTCAGGATTTGACTTATTCATTGAGTCAATACTTCCAGTGAAGCATGAAAAACCTCTTCCTGTTGATCATCTCAGTCAACCCCTTGGCATTTGGGATCCAAGTGTGTTGGCACCGAGGTATGACAAAGAACCTTTGTGGGATGAATTTCCCTTTGATCCTGACGAAGACCAAAATATTGTTTGCATTGCAAGCTATGAGGAGGCCGAAGGAGAAGTTATTTTTGACGAAGAAGCTTACTCTGAAGAGCTCCATGGTGATCCCTTCAAGTTGATTGCAGCCACCAAGGAGGATGTTGATACTTCTGAAACTTTCAAACCAACATTCAATGATTGTTCGTTTGAGTCAGGTGTTGCCATAGCCTTTGATCAAGAAGACAGTGAGGTGGATGAAGAGCTTGAAGACCTTACAACTTTTGAAGAAGAAAGGTTCAATGTGGTTTTAGAACACAAGGCTGATCTACCAAGGCAAGAAGCTGATTGCAAGCTTGAGGATGAAGAAACTGTGGAGTATGTCCCTTTCCATGACACTGAACATTCTCTGTTAGTTGAGGATGAAAGACAAGAAGGTTGGAGCAGCTCTGAGGACAACGATGTCATAAAACAAAGTTCTGATTTTAAAGAGCAGCCAACCAGCAATTCACCATCTTCGCATTCTTATGAGTGGGAAGGACAATTCAAGGTGTTCGTTGACAAGGAAGTGCAAGCTCTATCCCTATTTGACCACACATATAGCTTGGTTGAAGAGCTTTACTGGAAGGCTCAGCTTGAAGAGAGACGTAGAGGAGTGATTGATGAAGTTACTCTTCCAAATTTGCAACTTATCAAAGATTCCTTGGAGACCTTGAAGTCCGAGTACGTGCACTCTATTAGAGAATGGGATCATGTCATTGAAGTTGCAAAGAAGGCCATTTGTGCTTTTCATGAAAAGGAGAGTACGATTGATGAGCTCACTCTGGAGCTTAAATCAATAAAGGACGAGTTGAAAGAAACTCAGTTGGATCTAACAGAGGTTGAAGACCAGTTTGCAGATTTCAAACTTTTCAAGGAGCAAGAGGATGCACAAAGAGCTGAAAAAATCAATCAAGTGATTGGAGATCTTGACTATCTTCAAGAGGAGTTTGATCTTGAAAGCATTTCAAGAAAATCAGAAGTTGCATGTACAGATTTGGGGCAGCGAGACGAAAGGAATGGCTTCTAGGTCTTTGACAATCCCTTCTTTGAAGTGGGTGCTGAAGCAACTTATGACAATCCTCTCTTTGTTTTGAAAAATGAGTCAAGTAGTGGAGTGACCAAGCATGAGGTCAAGCATGAACTCCAATCTAAGGATGCCTTGATATCACTCCATGAGGATGTGCCACGTATGTTGAGTAGTAATGGATGCATAAGTGGGTTTGAGGATGGAGTCTCTACATGGGAAGTGTTGATTCGAGGAGATTTCAACATCCCCGACACCAAGGTGTTAACAAAGCAAGACTTAGTAGCTGTTGGTAACTTCATTACAACAGCAAGGAGCAAAGATTTCATTTTTGTTACTCATGAAGTAGGGAAGAAAAATGGACTAGAACTCGGTGTTTGTATGCTTGTCAATCCATCCCTTGGGTTGAATGATGCTTTGGCATTTATTAGTCCATTTTTGGAGTTGGTTTTGAGGTCATTTAATATTTCATGCTCCATTGTTGTTGAAACTTTCATGGATAGGCTTCAAGGGTTCAATAGAGGAGGCATCAATCTCTTCAGTATACACTTGATCCTTACTAGCTCTTGGGGATGCATTGAGATTACCTTGCATTGTGTTGAAAATCATTTTCAGTTGGGTATCCGTGCTTGGGATTCTCAACTTGGCTTGATAAAGCTTATTACATTTGGAAAGGGCTATTGGAGGAATAAGGATCAAATTTCCAAATTTGTTGATGTTGTTCCTTTCTTTGTCCGCCACTTGATGGGGTTATTTGTTCATCAACAATTGGGTTGGAGAGAAATTTTGAGTATGGGTTGGAGAAATGAACGATTGGTTGCTCTTGAGAGTGTTTCTCGACTAAGACCAGGACAAATTTTGAGACTCGAGCTTGCTGGTTTAAGGCAGACCAGCCACCTTACATGTTGCGTTTCTCGCATTCAGGAGAGTTGGTTCATCACTCCTGATCAAAGAAGTGGTAGTTTTCTCATAGAGATGGATCTAGCATGTTTTCCAACCACTTTGGAGGTGTCACCTTGCAGCTCGATGATCATCTCACATGCTCACGCTTGGGATTTTGAGTGGTGTTGTTGTTGTCCTTTGTGTAGGACTCTAGAATCATATTGCACTACACTGATCCCAGCCTTGATCAATAGCAATTATTTGTTCCTTCACACCCTTCCTACTCTCCAAATTCATCTTATGATGGTTTGTGATGTAAACTTTGACAGTTTACTCTCAGTGTTGATTCAGGACAACAGTCTCTCACATGCTTTGGTTCACCATTATGAGACTCATGGGGCTGGAACTATGAGTGTTTTCTGTAGTCTTCATGGTTGTGCCAGTATAATTCAAATGAGGCATAGTAGCTTCATGTGGAGACATGAGTACGAGTTCGTTGAGCTCTTGCAAATGATTGCTTTCCTCCTTGCAAGAGGATTTGTAGATGTCACATTTGCAGTCATGGTTCCGTTTGTTAACATGTGGAGGTATGCTGAGAAGTTTGATTCTGATTTGAGTAGACTATCTTTCCTATGGCTTAGAATTGTGATTGATAGTAGTATGGTTGATACTGTTAATTCGGGGCATTGTGGACATGAGATGTTGCATGATTTTGATCCCCCTCCTTTAAGATCTTTTGGTTTGAGTATCATGGATGGTAACACTTTGGGGTTACAAGGAAGGTTAGTGCAGCATAGGCATGATGATTTCACGGATGTGATCAGAGTGGTGCAGCATCGGCATGGTGGGTCCTTCCTACGATGGGTTTGGGAACCTGGGATCATACTTGTTTCGGTATGGATCAGTCTTAAGTTTCTGGAGTTATGGAGGTATTACTTGAGGACAAGCAATTTTGGGAAGGGTGGATTGTAATGTCCCCTTCTCGAGCATGATCTTTCCAGTGACCGTTGGCCTATTCCGGAGACCCGTAGGCTACTTGGAAGGTAAAATTAGGGTTTCTTGTTTTGAAGGATGCTCTTGCTCGAGGCTGGTTGATTCAATGGCGGATTCTTTCTGGGTTTTTAGAGAGCTTCGCAGTGATATGTTCTTTTTGGCATTCTAAGTATCTTCCAGAATTTACTATTTTTAGTATATTCTATTTCTAGCAGTGTTCCTGTTGGTTTCGGCATGGTTGACTTTCTACTTCAGACTGATCAGTTGGCTTGCTCATTTATGGCTTCGGGGCACAATTGGAGAGATAAGTCGAATTATTTAATTAAAGTCATGTTTTAATGTTATATTTTAACATTGACCCCCTTGGCCTAGCTCGTCACTTTAAGTTGTTTTAAAAGATGTCTTTATGGGTGGGCGCCTCATTGAAAGAAATTAATTATATTTCTTATAAAGTAAAGATTAACCCAAGCTCAAATTGGACGCCAACTTCAAGAAGGAAATAAAATATTATTAAAAGTCAAAGTTTGCTTGGAAAAGTGGGACGCCTTCTATTGGAGGATTAGGGTTTGGTTCGAAAAGGAAGTTTAGGGTTTCGAGAAAGATCATCTAAAAATTATAAAAGGAGGCCATTGGTTATCATTGAGATTATCTTTTTTCTACGGGAATGTTATGCTGCCGGATTGGCTTTGGGATTGCTTCGAGGAATGAAGGCCTCCTAGCTTGGGCATTGCTTCTCGCTTGAAAGATAGCGACTAGTGGTGAGATAGTATAGTCTGAGTGTTTTGTATCAAGATTTATGCATTATTGTCATTGTGTGGCTTTGTAGTTCAGATTTGTGCATTTTAGTGAGTTTCTAGAATTGCATTTTCTTCATAGCAGATTGTTGTTTTTAATCATAGGTCAAAAAATACAAAAAGAGTTGTTTTGGGTATTGTCTCATTGGTTTTCTCTGTTGGAAGCGACCCTTCATGAATATTTGCAGATTTTAATATGAAGTATGATTTTATAAAGCAAATTCCATTCCTTGTAGGGCACCCTTTCTGGAGTGCCTTGGGATCCGTGCCATTAATTATTAGCCACTTTTAGCTGCCTTTTCTTATAACTAAACTAGGCGCCATCATTCTATAGGTCCATTGCATCAAACTTGAAGTCTTTTGGGTCTGTTTAGGGTGTTATACGAGCAATTTAGTGGGTTACAGGCATGCTAGTTTTACAGTTAAAGGTGCAGATCTGAATAAATCAGAATCTTAAATTTGGTTTTTGAGAGAAGGAAATCAGTTTTGATATGTCCATTAAGCAAGGAGAAGTCTCTATTTTAATGCTCGTTGAATTGTTCTAACTCTATGCTCTTGGCAGGTGAATTCTCTATCATATTGTAAGCTGAGAGTAGTACTGACAGCAGTTCTTTCATCTTGCTTAATCATGTTTTGTAATGCTCATATTTACATTCTGTAATTGCAATTATATTTCTTTATCTCCGCCCTATGGTAGCTCCTTTCCCACTCCGGGTTAGAAAGCACATTCTGGGTATCGAGTACTTTTAGCTTTTTAGATTATTTCTCTTTCAAGCATTGTAATTTGTAGTACTCCGCCATATGGTCGCCTCAACTCCATACTGGATTGGGTAGCACATACTTGGTGTTGAGTTCCCTTTCAGTACTCGTAGTGTAGAAGATCCTCTGACCATATGTTTGCTATCATCGGTGTCATTCTTGGTTAGAGTTCCTTCCAGCTCTGTTTCTGCATTCAGATCCTCTGACCAATGCTCACACCTTGCCCTCATTGGGATCCTAGTGTACATTCTAGTTAGAGTTGCTTCAGCATCGTTTTGGTTTAAGATCTAACCTTAACGGGTGCGTTTTGTTTGTAAACTGTTATTGAAAAAACGAAAAAAATTGGCTCAGATTATTTCATTGACGGCAAGAACTAAAGAAAAATTGTACATATGGGATTTCACAAGGCTCTAAAATTTAATGCAGGTACTAGCATTGATGGCCAAATATACAACTTATCGTCATGTGTTTATCACCTTCATAATTGCCAACCAGCTCTTTCATGAGACAAGATCATTTTAAAAGTTACTTCTTGCTTATTTAATACAGAGGTATTTTCCAAATACGTTTCACATTTCTCAAGGTTGTCCTCCGAAAATTATGTAAGGAATGTACTTAATTCCCTTCCCAAAGTAGAGGTTATGTTTCCCGAGGAGGCAAATGTTTATTTAGCAAGTATTATTTTCGTTGGAAGCACTCTAAAGGCCAATAATTACAACCATTCATTTACTCTATACGCATGAGTGATTATTGATAACCAAAGTAGAAAAGTTTCTTAGTGTGAGCCCTTGGCAGAAGTGAAATTCTCTAAGTTCATAAGCAATTTTTGCAAAAATATTTTGAAGGATACGATAATGGTTGCTGAAGCATCATCCTCCGGTAGGGGTACTGAAATTCCATTCTCTCAGCCAGGTTACGTCAACATATTTGGAAATCCCTCCTACATTGATGCACAAATGCCAGAGGAATGGATCTTCCTCATACTAGAATCATGGAGCCTAGAACCCACATCAAACCAGGAGTGGTTAAGGATTTTGTAGATAATAACTTCAACCCAAAGTTGCATATCAACCCCAAGGAGTGATCATAGAGCCTTCCATAGAAAGGTCACTAGGTTGCAAGAAGGAAATGTCGAGAGCCTTGGGGTAAGACTCTAGCATTGTGGTCTACCATAGTATATGTTGCCTTTCACACATTCATGCTTGGAGTTGGTTGATATATGTGCTAAGAAGCTAGATAATTAAAATGGGATCATTAGGGGTGGATAGCTAAAAATCAACATCAATGTCGTGGCCATCAGGGATATGTTATGTATCCCCGCTAACATGGAGGTCGAGCTTTTCTCATGGAGAAGCATGGAAAAAATTTGGAGATCAAGGAGAGATAAGTTACCATTTTATAGGAATGAAACAAATCGAGGACCTGACAGTGAGGAGCCTGACTTCCCTTTGGTGTTTAGTCTATTTAATTCAAACTTGCAGGGTGTGTTTTTGATATTGGCCTTCATATATGGCATGGACCATGATGATGAGGCCCATGAATATCAGATGGGTCTAGCCTTTAAGCTCAAGAAGGAAAAGGGAAAATGCTAATACGACTTTTCCAAGATGATTGCAGACAGTATGCTCGATCAATTGAAGGAGTACAACCATTCTTTTAAGTTTATGTATTCCTCTTTCTTGGTGCATTTAATACTACACCAAAACCCTAAGTTCTTCAGTTGTTTGGGATTGTTGATTAGCATTTGAAGTGGATCAAAGTTGTTCAAACCAGTTTTGGTGTGGACCCATGTGCTTTTGAGCACATGTGACTATTATACATTTGTTAAGTATTTTTTGAGCCCAGTTCTTCAAGATTTATCCCAAAAACCTTTGTGAAGGTTTCCTCCTCAGGGTCTAGAGTGGATGAGGAAACACGTGACCCCACTCGACTACTTCATAAACTTGAATTTTAATTTCATTAGATGTCATGGGTTTACAGGTGAGCCTTTTCAGCTGCTAAGATTTGTAATGGCTAGGACACTTGCCCTGGAAATATATCGACAATTATCAACTATGGATTATGACTACGGTGTCGAAAAGAAAAAGATGAAACTTCATGAAATCCTTCCCATCGTTGGTAAGAGCAAAGTGATGCTCGTGAAGAGGGAAAAGTAGCATATATGGACTAGAAAATTGGCCTGTCTTGGCATCAGGCTTATCTATGACAAATGGAAGTATAATCTGGAAGGGCACTTGTATTTTTGGCATGAGCCATAGCCATATTATGAAGAAAGATGAAATCCAACTGAGGGAAATGAGGATGCCTATGTGGACTTGGATGCTATACCATTTGTGTGGAACCAGTAGCTCACTTTCTACCAAATCATGGTAGAATTCAACTCAAGCATTATGATGGATAAGTCCTTTAAACAACAGTTGAGGAAGAAGGGGTGGTCTAAAAGGAAAGCGATCAATTTTTGGAGATATAAGCAGCAGATCAAGAAAGTAGGCCCCTCGTGCAGAGTTATCCCCACATATGAATATTTTGAAGATATTTGTGATAGAGAGGTTGAGTCTAATTCGGATCAGGGGTTTGATCATCACCCCAAACAAGAATATGTCTAAGGTTCTGACTTGTCACCTTGGCCAACCGAAACTAGAAAGGGGAAGGAAAAAGAAGTATCACGAAAAAGGAGCCGCAGGATTCCTCTTCCACTAGTACTCTGACAAGAACGAAATGGACCCGATGATCTATGAGGAAGTCCTCAACAATTTGGGGAACCTAAGGTTCATCGAGGTCAACAGTCGAAGGGTTTGGAGTGACCAGTGTGCCTTCTATGAAGAGGAGAATCTAATACTTAGGCAAACAAGGACCTTCAAACAAGGAAGACAAAGAGGTGAATTTCGCCCCATAAGCATCTTCAACCCTTGCAGTTCAAGTAAGTTTTGCACCTATTGTTATTTCTTCCACTACTTCATTAGTATCTACAAGCCCCCCCATCTACAGAGCAGAATCCTCCATCGGTCAATTTTGACCTACTCATCCTTGACACACCCCCTACCACATTTACCAATGATCCTCTTGCCAAGGCCCCATGTGCAGAACATGCATCTTTCGTTGTAGCTACGATCGAAATTTTAATTGCTTTATCTGAGACTCAAGTTTCATTTTTAGAGCCACCCATGTTACATGTTTCATCACCATTGCCTACTTATATGCCTATGCCTCTATTTTTAACCATTGAACCCCTTACCCAAATGAGTACTTTGCATTCCACACAATATTTGTAAGGCATCCCGCCCTTCTAACTAATATCTTTTCCCTTTGCCTCTCCCCAAGCCCAAGCAGCCGGAAGAACACCTCCTGCCACCTTTTATGGCCTCCCTGCTGGTGTCCCCATTGCTGCATAGAGCATTGAGTCCCCGTAGAATTTTCAGACCCAAATTGAATTAACTAGATAGGCTTAGAGGGAGAGGAAACAAAAGCAATTGGAAAAGTTTGTGTGGCTTTGGCCACCTCAAATTTGGAGATGTGTTTTGTTGAAGAGAGGAGGTCCTTGATGATTACGACTATGAAGCCACTAGTCTCCAAGCTAGAAGGAGAGATATAATACGAAGACTTTAAGGTCCAAATCGTGGGCCTGAACTTGAGTGAGGTGCTCCCCTGTGATAAGATAGGCCTCACCAAAGCCATGTAGAAGGTGGTATACATCGATTACACAAGGCTGGAGAATAAATTGAAGAAGCAAAAGGTAGAGTTGGTAAATATAAAATCCACAATTGACAAGCACCAGAAAAAGATAAAAGAAAAGGATGTGGAGATTGTCTGCCTAAGGTAAGCACAAGATCTACAAGGAGAAGCAGCTATATCACTTTAGGTCGCTCAAATTGAAAAGGACTAGCTTTTAGACGAGGTGGAAAAGAGGACACACGAGGTCAAGACTGAGCGCAAGGTAATATAAGATTTAAAGGCCCAAATGCAAAAGGCTACAGAGGAAGGTCTATAGAAGCAGAAGGAGTTCATCGACATTTCAAGCCGATAGGACAACAAATGTGCGAAATTGAGAAAAGAGCTATAGGAAATGAAGGAAAAATGGTTTGAAGCTGTAGACTGAATTAAGAAGCTAGGAAAAAAATTTGAAAAAGAAAAGAATGAGATGCAAGGCTAGCTGGCTAGTGCTCAGTCTCAAGGAATGGAAGAGCTTTAACACACTTGAATAGAGGTCGATCAATTGAAGGAAGAAATAAAGGATAAGGAGTCTTAGTTCTTATAGGAACTGACTATGGCAAGAAGGTCTGAACTCCTCCCAATGGTACAAGGGTTGTTCTCTTCCCATTAGGAAAGAATTAACGTAGCAACAACCACCCTCAAACCAACTCTGAGATTTATAGCTGACGCATAGGAGTTAAATGCAAAGGTTGGCCCAGTAGTCAACCAAATATTGAAAATAGTCACCCCCATTCTACTAAGTCAGGTAATTTAATAGCCAAGTTGCATAGAGCAACTAAGGAGACTTTGGTGAGAGTTGGGATTTCAGACCAAAGAGCAATTTCTAAGAAGGAAAATGAATTCATCATGTGCAACCAGGCCGCCACAGGAGTAAGAAATGTCAGCTGGCACTAACTAAGAAGGTCGACAAAATGAGAGAGGATTTCAAAGTTTTGATCCAATTAGGTTTCCCCTCTCCATTTTTGTTTGATGGAGCAATATTTACTAAGGAATAGCTTAGAAAGGCTTTAGAGGTCAAGCAACAAGACCAGTCAGAGCTCCAAAAGTTGAGCTCATCGCCTACAACCGAAGAGATTGAAAATGTGTTTCTCCCCTTGGCCCGACTCTACTTCCATATCGAAGTAGCACAAGCGAAATGGGGAGCAGTCTCCTTCGAGGAGATAATTGACCTTGATTAGGCTTTCAAGATGCTACACACATTAGCTTTTCCTTTTGACGTAGACTATGAGTATCTGCATTTTGCATTCCTCAAACTTAGAGGGATCACATATTTCTTTTATCTTTTATGTTGTTTTATTTCTCTAGATTCATGCCTCTGCATGCAAAGGCCCCTTATGAGTTGCTAAAAACCATGGAGCATTTTTTATCTTAAGTATGTTTATTTACATTTACTTTGTTCTTTTGGCCCCAATGTTCTTATATTTTCAACTTTTACATTTGCCTCACCATGTGTTGCATCAACACATCTTTTTGGAGGTCGCAGGTTAAATTTTGGACAAAAGGTGTGCAATGGTGCCACATAGTGGCTACACAACCTTTGAAATGTCGCCTTCCTTTCAAACCCGAAGCATGACACGTGGCCACCCCGCGAGGATTTTCCATAGGCCACTCTCTCAAATTTTGAAGAAAGCCTGCTAGCATGTCATGTCGCCCATCTTTTGTCAGGCAAGTTTCTTCACCATCAAAGCAATATCTTCACAAATGATGTCAAGTGGTAAAGCGTTTTGTTCCTTCACAACTTCAAAGGCCAGCTTTCTTTTTGATGATGCCATCATCACCTATAGCATATCAAATCAGATTTAGTTGAGCATTTACAACTCGTATCTTCCTTCTGATAGGGAGATCTGCATAAAGCTCCTGTGGCATCTAGTTCATCGAATTGTTCCGCCCATCACCATTATTGAAGTAACTTGATTTTATTTTCACGATCGGATATGATATTTGATCATATTTTGTGGTCATCTTATGGTGACATTTGTTAGTGAATGTATTGGATCACAATAAATATGTTCAAAATAAGTGACTCTCAACTCCATTTAGCACTAGTATCAATCCGCTAATAGATTTGAAAAGACCACAATTGCATTTTTAGATTTTCTCTAAATTTTGGAGTTACAACTCCCTCGAATGATATGTAATGAATTTATCTAAACTAAATGAAATGGGTATGCTTTTGACTAGAAAACAGGAAAGGCAACAAACACTGGTTCATAAACATGATACTAACACAAAAGCACAAACAATAGCCATAAATGATCAACACAAAGGTTGAAACAATCTATGACTATCTCATGAAGGAAATAAGATCATACTATAATAAATGGACACCATAAAGCTTATCTTACAAAGAAGACATAACCCTATCGCGCGTATAACACAAAGATCAGTGTACTAAGCATCTCATTAAATTCACAACTCAAAGATTATGAACTATTACAACATTAAATAAATTATCAAATCCCTCTTGAAAAACACCACAAAGTGTATATCTGGAGAGCCCCTATCTCCTTCTCCATTTTCCCCTATCTCATTAAAGTCGTTACTAAATTAGGCGGTCTTCTTGTTTTCCCACCGCTTTCTCAAAAACTACTAAGGATCGGTTGGAATAATTATTCTAGAAAATGAAAGGACATCAGGCAAGAAAATTGATCTTTATCTCACCAATTGGTCATCGAATAGTGATAAAGTCGTTACTAAATTAGGCAGTCTTCTTGTTTTCCCACCGTTTTCTCAAAAACTGCTAAGGATTGGTTGAAATAATTATTCTAGCAAATGAAAGGGCATCAGGCAAGAAAACTGGTCTTTATCTCACCAATTGGTCATCGAAGAACCTTTCACATAAACAAATCATTAATGTAGTTTCAAGAAGACACCATCCAATAGCACACGTATATTGCCCAATTGGAAATGTAATTTAAAACTGGTTCAAATAAGCCATTAATTTGAACTAAGTTGCCATCTCATCAAACCTTAGGAGAAAGTGTTAATGTCCAACCAACCTTCTATAAATTTAGCTAGTGTCACCACTCTTCATTATTTAGAAGCATCCAACATGAATAGCACTCAGGGTGATGGTGATTTCGTAAATGATTTCATTGTCCTAGAGGAGATTGAATCTAGCTCATCGTTTAGGCATTTGTCGGATCAATTGAAGGAGGTCTACATAATATAGAGTGAGGTGGAAGAAGAGGTGCTTCGTAGTATTTTGGGTGAATCATTTATGAGCCAAGCACATGTACATGATACTACCATGCTGGAGCGCTTTGTGTACATGGTCATCAGGACCTTTGGCCACCGCAACTGGGGTGTGAGAGCATTAGAATGTCTAGTGAGGCTTGAATTCCATCATCGTGTCAATGTAGCTATCGTTGGGCTCAGTCGCTATCCTTATATTGGATTGATAGGAGACACCATTTGTATAGCGTCAGTGCTTCAAAATGATACTATGGAGGAAGTGGTTGCTCTTCTTCGTGCGAGAATTATGAGGAATGATATGGGGCTATTTGCCCAATTCCTGCAATCACATGATAATTTGATATCCCCTGCTTAGGTTGAATGCCTCTAGTTTGTGATTGAGGCCATCTGAGTCCTGATGTTTTCCCTATGTGTCTAAACAAAAATGTCTCCTTTTGTATTTGAGTCAAGCAATTTTGTAGTGTCGATGCAATGTAAGAACGTATATATACATATATATATATAATAAATATTGTTTTTAATATCTTTGTACTCTGTATGCATGGCTTCATTTGTTTACTCTTGTTCATATTATATATAAAAATGCTAGTTTTTTTTTCTTCTGTATAATGCACTGGTTTTATGAATCAACTCACAGTCATTATATTAATTACTAAAAACTCTCTGGGCGGCAAAATGGGCAGTTCGTGTAACTTAATAAAACATCGCTTGGGTTCCAAATAGTTAAAAGAATACCGCCCACTAATATAACTTGTGGGGTAAGCTATTGGGTAACTTCTGACAGATGGCAACTCATCATGTGGGTTATTCACATACATAAAGCCCCCTTTAAAAGAAACGGTCAATTAGGATGAAGTCACAAAACACTGCCTAGTCAAAGAAATAATGATACAGGCAGTAAAGCGGGAGGTTAGAGAAACCAATGAAAATTTTTCCTGAGTTCGAGACGTACAACAAAACACTGCTCGAACATGAATTTAGATAAAATGACTAAGGCACGTCAGGAAAAATGATTAAAAAAGGAGGGTCATATTTTATGAGTAATAATGGCTCTAATTGGGGACAAGGACTGTAAAGGACGAAGAGAACCCAACATGTATGATTAGTCCTTTCCATTGGGCATGGAGTCAAAATGAGAAGGATACCAAAACCAAACAACAAAAAATAATCAAACCAAAATTGGCTATTTACAAGGCAAGATAAACCTGTTGGAGGGAAAATGAAAAGAAAACTCATATGAACCCACAAACCGGCTAAGAGAAGAATGACCCATTCCTAAAAAGGCTTTCCCTTGCATAAAGCCTTGAAGTAAATGTAGAGAACTCCACAACTGCTACCAAACAATCCTCCAAAAAGCCATTTCTCATCAAAAATTTAAT
Organism: Sequoia sempervirens; assembly: GCA_007258455.2. Classification (NCBI taxonomy): domain Eukaryota; kingdom Viridiplantae; phylum Streptophyta; class Pinopsida; order Cupressales; family Cupressaceae; genus Sequoia; species Sequoia sempervirens. The sequence continues at coordinate 3,376 of VDFB02270178.1, read as the reverse complement.
CCTATTGCCATTTTTTCAGGTACTAAACCATCCTTTATTAACCAGTTCCCATAGTCGAGGTCCATCAATCCAGGTATATCTAATTTTGATGCAAAATGCTCCCCGATATTACATCTCTCAGGCATTCCTCCTTCTTTTGAGTCATCATAGGAAAAAATATTTGCCTTAAATTCATCACACCCTTCCTTTATCAAGTTATTTTCAAGAGATATGATTATCTTTGTAAACTAGGAAAAAGCAGGAATCGATTCACCTCTAACCACTGATTGTCCATTAATTTGGAAATTCTCATCTTCCTTCAATAAAGGACTAGCAATTCCCCTAGCATTTCCTTGATTGTGACCATTTTCAACCATTTGTAAAAAAAATTCAACCTTAGACATAGATTGGTCATCGATTAAATTTGTAAAGAGGGGGTTATCATATATTTCAAATTCATCAAAACGAAAAGAGGGTTAGGATTAATCGACCATTTCATCTTTTCTTAGAAAGTACCATATGTGAGAGGGTTAGGATTAATCGATCATGTGGACATGTCCAAGTTTGTAGAGAGAACTAAGAAAAAACCTATAGACAATGGGATGAAGTCGGTTATTCACAGTAACATACATCTTGTGGTTTCATTTTCAGTAGTAGCTCAAAATCCTAAATTTGTACTACAAGTTGCCTCTCACTACAGCAAGGATGACAAGAAGGTCTGTGATTCAAATGGGAATGTGGTAATGGAATTAGATGAAAATTTCTTTGATAAAGTATTCATGTGCCCAGGTGCTAACACATATGTAGATATTTCCAAAGAATTCACACATGCAAAGTATGATAAAGATCTTGATTCTACCAAAAGGATGATAAACAGTAAATGGTTGAAGGCCCCTAGACCAAGTGTTACGAGGTGGCCTAAGAATCCTCCTTGTAGTGATTTGATAGAAGAGGTAAACAACCTCATTACTCTTCTCAGCATGGTACATGGTTTACCTACTTCATTCACCTTTGAGGACTGGATGTTCGTGTACATCAAGATCATTCTGTAAGGGAAGCAACAAATATTTTGGGGCGAGGAAATAAACAACGCTCTCCATGATCAATTAACCCAAGTGCTTACAACGCACAAGTTTTACATGACTTCATACTTGGTCTATGTTGTAATATCCATGAGGAATTTTATAGGTCTAACCATTGAGGGAGATAGGAAGGTTACACAGGTTTACAACTATTTTCCACATATCACTCTCAAAGGAAGTATCAATCATTTTAGAACAGTAAACGATGCCTTCTTTGCTCCACTTATGTGCACCTTTGATCTTTAACTGGAGAAGAAAAGAGTATTTGATGAAGCATGGAAGGTGGTTAACAAATATGGTTGCCTTTATCTATAATTCCCAACTTTTACTTATTTAAGAGTTGGATATTTTGCTAGTTATCCATGTATGCTTTCATGTTATCCTAGAGATAAAACTGTTCTAATGGAGTTATGTAGGAAGATTACTGTGGTGCATAGTAAAAAAATGGAATCCCATAAACCAAGATTCAAATTCCCATTAACAATCAGAAGATACTCCATTTAGACTTCATACAAGGCCAAGGTTGTTGAATCAAAAGTTAGTAGGTAACAATAAAATTGTACAAAGCAAGATTTGACTATGATTATAGAGGTATGAAGTCTCGAATCATAATGAATTTTTCTCATGTACATCAAGTCAAGTACATATGGGTTGACAGAGAAATCGAGAGAATGAATTATTAAAGATTAACTTAGGATTAGATAAGGGAATTGTATCTTGATGATATCCTAAGGATATGGAGGATGAAGATACTATTATGGATCCTGCATATGAGAGAACAGAGTTGCAGCTTCTCCTCTCCCTTCCATCCAGTGGTCTCGAAAAAAGGTAATATCAATATGAGAAAGGTTTGAACCCATCTTGGCCAATACAAATGTGTGGTTAGATGAAAGGGATATACAATTGAAATCTTTCTTCATTGAATCAGAAGATGAGTCCCAAGGATAAATAAGTAAGAAATTGGAGCTAAGGACCGAAAACAAAAATGATGCTCCCAGATCCAACAAAGCTTCAAAGCCTAAGATCAAGTTTGTGGTTAAGGGAGGTAAGAAGAAAACTGGGAAATCTACATAGGGACCATCCACAGAGGCCCAAGAGGAGCATGTGCAAAAAGAGAGGCAGATTGAGAAAGAGGGTCATGAGGAAATAAAGATGTCCCCTCATGAGAATATTCTCGAGGAACCATCTGTCACCTCATCCCCATTTCAAATATTGTATCTTCTCCTACTCCTCTCCTTGTATCTTCACCCATTTTAATGTTCCTAATGTTATTGTTGCTCCTACTATTATAGTTGAGGTTACTCTTGTTGTATCTATACAATCTGTGCATTCTTCTCCCATCTTGGGATCACCATTTGGAAGTCCTAGGCAATGTTTAGATAATGTATCTATGTCACCAATGTCGTTCCCAAGCTTATCTTCCCTATCTTTTGATATTGTTTAACATTCAAACCTTGAACAATTATGTCTAAGTCTTGCCAAGTATCTAGTGTTGAGATTCCCAAAGTGTTTTGACTGATGCTCCTCCCATCATGACTACCACCTTTGTGAATGCAACTACTACATCCCATATGATGGCTACACAACTCGAGGAGAGATCATCGTTACCACCATGGTTGTCATTTGAAATTCCAAAGAGGAGGAAAGAAGCCATCTCTCCAGATGAGTTTGACTTTGCATAACTTGCATCTACCAAGACAAGAACTAAGAGGAAAGCAAAAACTCTTTCTAGGATGTTGTTTGAAAAAGAGAGTAATAATTATGTAGAGATAGCTCAGCCTCCCTCTAACGAAACATACATGAAGAAGTGGATATCACAAACTAATCTGTAACAAGGGTGGAATTGGGAAAGGTAACTCATGAGAGTGCAAAGGTAGATGTTCAATCTGCCCTATATTCTCTCATAGAAAATTTTGATAAGAAGAAGATGAAGGATCACTATAAGGCAAAAACATAGCAACTTATAGCCGTGTTACAGAAGATAACCCAATCTTCTAAATCTATTGAGCCTGAGGAAATTGTAGTTAGTGCTGAAAATCCTATCATCCAAAAGGTGGAAAAGGTGCATACTAAAGGAAGAGTGGTCAGTGAGTATCTTGACCATTTGATTGCATTGGGAACAAAAATGTTAGGATTTGCCATGATGGAGAAGTTGGAAAATATGGAAGGCATAAAAGAAAAATTGGATGACATTGTAAATACTTTCTCTCAAAAGAAAAAGAACACAAAAAACAAAGTGCAGGCTTGGATCAAAATGACAAAACTCAAATTGGATAACTTGGAGGAACTTGGGATCATTCCTGACCAAGACATGT
>VDFB02270177.1:0-64642 GCA_007258455.2 Sequoia sempervirens | reverse complement strand
AAAATGAACATGCATAAAACATCATTGGTTTAAAATTCACAAGTTTCTTCAAATCATAATCAAAGGGTAAAATCAATAAGTGTGTTTCATGTTTGGTGATTTGCAACTATCATAGAGTGTGTATGCTCTCCTCTTGCGCCATTCGGTGATCTTGAGTGACCAAAAGCACCTCTTTGGAATTTGTATAATTACACCACACATTTGGATTTGGTGCTTAAAATGAACCCCATGTGAGTGTGAGGAAAAGGCACAAAATATGCTCTCTCCTTGCACTTCATGCAATTTGGGATGATCATAAATAAGCATACTTCCTCGCTATTGTTTACCTTTTATTAGAGGGCCTGCCACCCCGCTTCGAAAGGTGGAAATGACCCAAGTGGTAACAAAGCTAAGGAAAATCTCTTCCAAGCCACTATAAATAAATGCACTTCTTGATGAAAGTCAGTTAGCAATGGGTGTGGATGTGTCATACTGACAAGAGCTACCCTCAATAGCCCTGTGAACTACGTGAAAGTCCTTTCTGTGCAAAGGATTAGGAGACCTCTTGACTTGCCATAGTTTTGAGCTAATCTTATCGCATGTATGGCCACTCTAAATGGATGCCCTTACTAAGAGCCAATTTGTGTTAGTTTCCAAAAACCCTTTTGTACGGTCATTGATCACAGGAGGTCATACCTTTGAAGGTGCCCCACGTCTTCACTGAGCATGTGTAGAGACATGAATTCCTCCTTGGGGGAATGAGACTTGGTAAGCCCAAGAAGTGAGTGTTGTGGAGGGGAGTCAGTGCCACCAAGTCTCTAGTTGTTCACCTTGTTCAAGTGGCTGGAGAAATCCAAGTGGGGATATCAACTAGTGGTTTCCTTGCCAACCATAGGGCTTGTGCATTGTTGTCTATGTATGTTTTATTTTGAAATCAAACATTTTAACATCCAAAAATAGACCAAAAACAAGTGCTTAGTACTATATTATGTGTTTTCTAATCAAACTTCATCAAAAATAGTCAAAATTCACTCAAAAACCAAACAAAAAATATCAAACTGTCAAAAGCAAGATTCTATGAACCACAACTATCAAAAATAGAGTCGTAACTGATATTCTAAGCCACATCTGATAACTCGAAAACTGTAATTGTCATCCTGAAATGTATTTGCAAAAAACAAAGCTGCAATTATCATCCTAAATAATTGTACTATGGAAACCCGCAACTTGAAACGACGCATTTGTAGAAAACAGAGTCATAATTTGAATCTATTGCTTCTGGATTTGATTGTGTGGACTCTTTTTTCATCAACGTTTCGGATCACACACAGTGAGCCATCATCAGGATGGAGAGTTGAAAAAGATGAGAAGAGATAAGTTGCAAACCAAGCTTTTATAAAAGAGAGGGGAAGGAGGAAAGATGAGGGGTTAGGGTGAGGCGCGCAACACAAGGGAATTGCTATAAAAAGCATAAAACAAAAAGATCAAATAGGAGGAAACCATTCAAATACTCAAAAACAGTGAGGTAAGATGCAAGTCACAAATACATAAAAACAAGTTGATTGGAACACCAAGAAGTAGAATAGCAAAAGAGCAAATAAGAGGAAACCACTCAAATACTAAAAACGATAAAATAACAAAGGGATAAGAAGCAAGATAAGAATGTATAAAAACACAATCAATTGATATGACATAACCAAAAAAGGAAAAGCAAACCCAAAAAACATACTAAAAATAAAAATAACATAATATGGTAAAATATTGTAATCAATAATATAATCTAATAATATATACATATTACATGTAAAAATAAATAAACATAAAAATAAAAACAACTCAAAAATTAAAATGAAATTGTATTACAATAAAATAATATTATATTCTAAGACTTAATACAAGCAAAAATTGATAGATTCAAATTCATATGATTGTGGAAATCTAATTACATTGAGAGTCATAATTGTCTGATAACCAAAAACTTTCAAAATCTTTGTCCAATATCTAAGCAACTCATTTTATAGTGACCTGTGACTGCTAAACCAGAGACTTGCAAACCTATACTAGTTCATTCTAGCATTTCCATTTAGGGATACATTGCATTATAGGTTATATTCCTCCATCCTTTGCATTGCATAGATTAAACTTGGACCCTTAGGTTGCATTTAGACTTTCAGATTTTGAATATAGGAAGACCATTAAGATTTTGTAAAATCCTTGGTTGCATATTCTATTTGTCATTGACCTTAATCCCTCGTATTATCAACCTTTGTCACCTTTATCAAATTTGAGTCTTAAGCTTGTGTCCTAGCCTTGACTCGACCTTGTCAAAATCATCCTCTCAATTAGCATAAAGGTCAATGACTCTTGGATTTGTTACCTTGGGTTCACATTAGCTTGATTTCCAACCTTTGTTTGAAATTTTAGGATTCCTTTGCATTAACTTGACCTCATTTAGACCCATATTACATCCCTTTGATCATAACTTTTATCATCATCTTGCCAATCTCTAACCTTGAACCTAGATTGCACTTTGCAGCTTTATCCCAAAAATACAAAAAAATAGTTCGTTTTCACTTTAGCCTTTGCATCATATTATCTTTCCTTAAATTATCAATTATTCAACCTTCCATATCCTTTTGCATCCATTAGTTTCATTATCCTTGCATCCTTATATCCAAAAAAAACATAGTTTAGTTTCGTCACCACCTTGCATTATCTTCCAACTTGCAAAAGTATCACATGGCTAAAACAAGGTCACAAACCAAAAGAAAGGACATGGATTTTTCAAGTGACCCTTTTCATGACACTACCCTTGGGATAAATTCAAATCATTCCACACCTCAAAGAGAGACACTACAAAGAGACCAAAACAACACATGGGAAAACCTAAGCTTAGAAGATTTCAACAAGAAATTGAAAAGGCTTACCAAGGTCCAAGAGTTTTAAGCATGGTTGATCAACTCATTAGTGCTGACCCTAACCGATTATTCTATGCACTAGCTAAAAAGGGTTCCAAACTACCCCAAGGCTTTGATGTATCAACCATTGTAGAAGAAGAAACCCATAATCCATTCGCATTTGGCATGCCCTCGTCACAAAAAATGTCAAACATACCCATGGGACAACTACACACATGACTACTACTACCACACACATCCCAGTCATTTCAACATTTGGAAACAAGGTAACCCATACCACTAGACAAGGACAAAGTTACACACTTGGAAGTTCCTCAAATTCCATGGGTAAGACCTTTACAAATCGCCTTTTCCAAAACACAAATCAAGGTTCTATGTCATAAGGTCCCACACCTTTGATTCAAAATGAAAACCAAGGTCCTATACCCACACTTCAAAACAAAAATTAAGGTCCCTTATTCCAATTTCAAAGTACACCTTCATCAAGTCAACATCCACCAAATAAACCTAGAAAGGCTCACATTGTCTCACAAAGAGTCCCAAATCAAAACACTAACCACTTGGGTCTATTCCATCACTCCAAAATCAAGGGTCTATTCTGTCACTCCAAAATGCTAATCAAGGGTTCGTTCCATCATTCCAAAACTCTTCTCAAGGAACCATTCCTTCATGTAAAAATATCAATCAAGGACCTACACCCTCATTTCAAAATACCAATCAAGGACCTACTTCTTCATTTCAAAATAACAATTAAGGACCTATACCTTCATTTCAAAATGACAATCAAGGGCCTACACCTTCATGTCAAAACATCAACCAAGGACCTACACCTCCATTTCAAAATGCTAATCAAGGACCAAAATTTCAAAACCAAGGCACAAATCAAGGGTCTACACCTCAATTCCAAAACACCATACCACATGCGACCATGACCTTTGGGACAAACCTAAATGCCAATTTCACCCCAAATCAAAATGACACACACAAATATGGACCCGTGCCACAAATTATCAAATCCTTATTCAAATCCAACATATGACCTTAATACCAACATCATGACACCAAACCAAAACAATGCAACACCATCTCTTGTAGATACTTTGAGACAACAAGTTTAGGCCCTCCAACAACAAATGACAAACATACAATTGGGGACCAACAAGAAGACCTATTCCATGGAGGAATTTTGCCCCTTTCCATTTGACATAAATTTGTGCATGCCACCCTTTCCCCCTCTTTTCACAATGCCACCTTTTCCTAAGTATAATGGGATATGGGATCCAATAGAGCACATTAGAGAATTCAACACATCATGTATGGACGTCTCATATGATCCCACCTACTTAATGATACTATTCTCGCGAAGCCTTACGGGGCTAGCTCTATATCGATTTGCACACTTTCCTCCAGGAATTAGAACATGGGGTGAACTAGCCGACAAATTCATCAATCATTTTGCCTTCAACATTAAAAATGGTGTCACCCTTGCAACATTGAGCACAACCAAACAATAAGAAGGGGAATCACTTACCTCGTTTTACCAGAGATGTTGAGGTTTGGTTAGCAAGTTCCCTTGTCACTTTCCTAAAAAATAACTTGTCACCATGTTTGTGGAAAATATTAACGGTGAACCAATGAGTTGAATTCAAATCAAATGTTGAACGAACTTTGAGGAGATTCTTCATAAAGGTGTCCTTATTGAGAAAGGTCTTATCAACAAAAGGACTAGTAAAGGTAAACAAAGAAAATCCAAAACCCAACAATGACAAGAGAAAATACAAGTCCTAAAACAAAAATGTCACAAATGATGAAGTTGTCGATGCAAAACTAATAACCAAAGGTCCAACCATTCAACTTAAAGGTCCTTCCTAATCAAATTCATCCAATACACCAAACACCCAAACACAAGGTCAAAACCAAAAGCTAAACACATTCCAAAATAATCAACAATGAAGAGGCCCTCCCCATCCTAAAAGAACATACACCCCCTTGGGTGAACCTATCGAATCAGTTCTCAAACAACTTTTGCAATCTAATGTCATCACACTACCAGACACCAAAAACTATGAGCCCTCATTGATCAAACTTGATTGGTGGAAAGAAGAAGAATACTATGAATACCACCATGGAAAAGGACACAAAACAGCTAGAGGTTGGACACTCAAGATTATTATTCAAGACCTCATTGAAAATGAGACCATATCGGTAGGAGATTCACAAGGAAAAACTGATGTTAGTCATATCATATTCAAAACTTCCTTGCAAGACCATGACAAAGGAAAAGCCTCCAATTCAGGGAACAACAATAATGCCAATTATGCCATCGTCAAACATGATTACATCACTATCATCCTTAATGTGAGACCCTTTGATGATCACATTTCCACTATCACTATAAACAAGCCAAGTTCAGAATGTGATATTACCACCCTCCAAACTAAGATAAATATTCCAGAACCTCCTTGCAATCCACAACCTAAAGGCCAATACAATCTCTTGGATTAGTTAGGAAAAAAACCCTGTACAAATTTCTATCTTGGAACTACTTTTCATATCCCCACAACATAGAGCCATCCTTGATAAAGCATTACAAGAAGCATTTGTCCCCACTAACCTAGATGTCAATGAACTTTAGGCCATGGTTGGATGCCTGGCTATGTCGCACCATGTCACCTTCTCCGAGCAAGACTTTTCCACACTTAAATCCAATCATAATGACTCCCTACACCTTGAAGTATGCATTAATAAACACAAGATCAAATGGGTCCTAGTAGATGATGGAGCAGGTTTGAATATTTTCTCACTAAAATTGGTGAAAGCATTAGGATACTCTAAGAATTGTATTGACCAAACCAATAAAATTGTAATCAAAGCTTATGATGATGTTGAGCATTCTTCTGAAGGTGTAATTTCACTTCCTATAAGAGTTGGCCCCACAATATAGGACATAGTATTTCATGTCTTGGATCTGGATTTGTAGAACAATCTTATCCTTGGCCACCCATGGATTCATGCCATGAGGTCTATTCCGTCCACCTACCATCATTGCCTCAAGTTCCCACACAATGGCACTAAAATTATTATTTTGGGTGACCCCAATCCTTTTCAATATTGTTGAAACCTAAAAGGAATTGTTGAATGTCAAGTGCCCATCAATCGAGAGGCCTCATCTTCCACTTTATCCACCACTCCATCTAACTACATTGATCCATCTACCCTTGTCAAATCATCCACTACATTCACCACACGTTCCACACCAAAAATTCAGATTCAAGACAAAGGATGTAGAGAATACAACATGAAGAGTCTCTTTTTCATTGGAAAATTACCTAAATCACTGAAGTCTTATGGAAAATCGCATCTTGTGCAGCCTAAAGTCATCATCCATAATCTCCCTACCACCTTCACTAAATGGGGGGAACTTGCCAAAGAATCTCTAGATGATCACATTCTCACATGGTTGTATAGAGAAGAGGAGGACACTAAAACTAAGAAATTTCCAATTGAACAACATCCAAAAGGGTTCTAAATAATGAAACAACACAAATATGATGGACACAACAACCTTGCCCTAAATAAAAAATGAATGTTGGAACCCTTACAACCTCCTAAATTACTAAAGAATCAAGGGTTAGGGTTTGTACCAGTAAAAGTGACTATCTGGGGTATCGGGTTACCTTTGAGTGAGTTTGTTGATGCTTCAGACGAGATCGAGATATACAAGGACTCTTGGGATTATGATGCCTATTACAATGAATACGAATGGGATTCCGTATCCTTAACTACCTTCATGGACCTTGAAAAACTGTTTGGACAACTTAATGAGCCTTCCCTTGAAGACACATTCAGCCAAATGCTTACCATCAATTCCCTACCAAACCCACCAAGTCCTCGTCCAAGAGTTCCAGTGAAAAGAGAAGAATGGATAAAACACTTTTGGGGAACCATTGATTTTCCCTCCTGGGAACTTGATGACTCTAATTTTGTCTTTACCCTATCTACCTACACCATGACCCTTGACAGTATTGATGATGGCTTACCCCTTGTCTACCCTCAACTCATAGATTAGGATAAAAAAGAACCACCAAGTTTGGACACTTTCGAGAATGACAAAGGAATCACTGAGTTCATGGGACTTCATGAAGGAATACCAAGTGGGGATCATATAGATGGATTTTCTATAGAACTCAATTGTGCAACATGCTTTGGTGAGGTCGTCCTATCCTCTAGTCGCAAAAGTGAAAATGAAAAAAGTAAAAATCAAAATAATAGGTCTTCAGGTGAAAACCGAAAGGCGCTTGCTGATCATGAAAAAGTAAAAATAAAGGATGTATTCAAAGGTAAAAACCTCTCAGAGGCACCTGAGGATGGAGAATTGGATTGTCTCCCTATAGACCAAGAAATATCGTTGTTGCTCATAGAAGAAACAAAAGAAGTAAACATTGGTACACAAGACAATTCTAGAATTATCCAATTGGCAACATCATTGACCATCAAGGAAAAGCCTGAGTTTGTAGCATTCTTTTCAGAGAGACAAGTCAATTTCACATGGTCATATGTTGATATGCCTGGATTAGATCCAGAACTGGTCCTACATCACTTGCCATTGTTACCGAATGCTAAGCTATATAAACAGAAGTTAAGAAAAATGCACCCACAAATTGCACTCCTTGTCAAGGTGGAATTGAAGAAGCTCTTGAATGTTGGATTTATTTGCTCAATTTATTATGTTTATTGGATCTCAAACCTTGTTCCTATCAACCAAATGGTCAAATCAGAGTATGTACAGATTTAGGAGATCTCAACAAAGCTTGTCCCAAAGATGATTTTCCTTTACCAAACATTGACATCATAGTAGACCTTGTTGTTGGATACAAAATGATACCACACATGGATAGATTCTTAGGCTATAACAAGATAAGAATTGCTCCTAAAGATCAATCGAAGATAACTTTCACATGCGCTTGGTGAACTTTTTGTTGGAATTTCATGCCATTTGGACTTAAAAATGTTGGAGCTACGTATTAGAGAGCCATGAACACTATTTTTCATCATTACATGCACATACTTATGGAAGATTATGTTGATGACCTTCTCTCAAAATATTTTGAACGCAGTGGTCACCTAGCAGTATTGGATAAGATTTTCAGTCGACTTGAAAAGTACCAACTTAGGCTAAATCAAAAGAAATGTGTTTTCTGGGTCCAATCAGGCAAACTCCTAGGATATATTGTCTCTCGCAGAGGAATCAAAGTTGATCCCACCAAAGTAAAAGCTATCTTGGACATGCCACCGCCAACCACTATCAGTCAGTTAAGGAAATTATAGGGAAGATTATAATCAATACGTAGGTTCATTGCTCAACTAGTAGACATGATCCATATGTTTCAAAATATGTTAAGAAAAGGAATTCCCTTTAATTGGACAAAAAAATGTTAGGACGCATTTGATTAGATCAAGAAGTATCTATCGACTCCACCAGTTCTTATGCCTCCAAATGATGGAAGACATTTGATATTCTATGTGACGACAACTACATCAGCATTGGGGGCATTATTAGCACAGAATGATAATGATGGCAAAGAATGAGAAATTTATTATATCAGTGGTACCTTAGTTGGATATGATTTGAACTATAGTCCTATTGAACAAGCATGTCTAGCAGTTGTGTTTGCAACACATAAATTAAGACACTACATGCTAAATCACAAGACAAAATTGATTGCCAAAATTGATCCTCTGAAATACCTTGTTAGCAAAGCAGCTATAATAGGAAGACTAGCTAAGTGGGTTATGATCCTAAGTGAGTATGATATTGAGTACGTTGACCGAAAAGCAATAAAGGGACAAGTGATAGCTGACCAACTTGCAAATGCACCAGTTAAAGCAGACCACCCTCTGATATCCAATTTCCCAGATGAATCAATCTTTGTAATAGAAACACCAACAAAATGGAATTTGTATTTTGATGGATCTCACACAAGTCATGGTTCAGGAGTTGGTATTTTGTTCATCACACCTCAAGGAGATTCCATTCCCAAGTCATTCTGAATAGCATTTCCATGCATAAACATGGTTGAATATTAAGCATTATTGACAGGACTTCAAATGGCGATAAAATGGAAAATTAAAGATCTTCAAGCCTATGGTGATTCTCAGTTAACTTGATTAAGCAAGTTAATGATGATTATGACACCAAGGATGAGAAATTGATGCCCTACAAGCGCATGGTTGATAGTTTCAGACTATACTTTGATAACATTACATTTGAATAAATATCGAGGATCCAAAACAAAGCAGCTGACGCAATGGCTACAATTGGATCTCTCTTGGACATTCCTAACAATGCATCGCAATATGAGTTCTTGGTAGAACAACTATTGATCCCTGCATTTGATGTCCCTGAAACCGAACTTGTGTGCGAACTTGTTGGTCTTGAATCTCCTTGGTACAAAGACATCTACAGTTACTTGCATGATCAAATTATTCCTCCAGACTTGTCCCTCAACCAACACAAAGCCTTTATCCAACAAGCGTCCAAATATGCCATCATCAGAGATACCCTTTACCATCGTAGCCTAGATAGTACCCTCCTTCGATGTCTCAACTCAAATGAAGCACAAACAGTCATACAAGAGGTACACCACAATATATGTGGGGCTCACTTTATTGGTCTAACCTTAGCCAAAAATCTCATGAGAACGGGATATTATTGGCCTACAATGTAACGTGATGCCTATCACTTTGTGAAGAAATGTCATTAGTGTCAGAGTCATGGAGATCTTATACATGCGCCAGCTCAAGAACTATAGCCGCTTACTTCGCCATGGCCATTTTCTCAATGGAGACTCGACCTCATAGGAAATATTCATCCCACCTCAGCTAATGGACAAAGTTTATCCTTTTTCATACTGAGTACTTTACAAAATGGATCAAAGCTATCCCATTGACTTACATTACTGGAAAGCAGATAGCCAAGTTCATCCTGAATTATATCATTTCTTGCTATGGTATCCCATAGTCCATCATTACAGATAATGGTCACCCTTTTAAGAACCAGGATGTCTGCAAGCTTTGTGAAAATTTTCATATCCAACACCACTTTGCTACCCCATATTACCCCCAAGGTAATGGCCAAGCTGAGGCATCTAACAAGACTATCCTAAAAATCTTAAAGAAGATTGTCAATAATGTTAGCCATGATTGGCACCTACGACTTAATCTTGCTTTATGGGCATATCGTATCAGTGTCCACACCCCTATAAGAGCCACAACATATTCCCTTATCTATGGATCTGCAACAATACTTCCTATAGAGGTCGAGTTACCATCCCTGCAAATCTTTATGCAAGGCTTGATTGATCAAGAATAATATCATGTATTCTATCTACATGAGCTAGAGTTGCTGGATGACAAGAGACAAAATGCTTTGACACATTTGTAAGCATATCAGAATCGACTTCGATATCATTACAATAAGAAGGTCCAACCTAGAATCTTTGACATTGGTGATTTAGTCTTGAAAGAAAATCCAAAGAATCAGGAAGAACGAGTGAAACTTGGAAAGTTTGAACCTAATTGGTTGAGCCCTTATATCATCACAACATCATATGGATCCAGTGCTTATCATATTTTTACTCCTGAAGGAGAACCATTACCCAAACCTATCAACAACATGCACCTTCGCAAGTACTACACTTGATTCTTAGAGTATCCCTCTAAAAAGTCAAAAATACAAAAAAAAAAAAAAAACCCTGATGAAAACTTGGCAAACAGGCATCTTCATGACAACAATTTAAAAAAAAAAAAATTAAAGAGAAAAATTTCGTCCAATAGTGAAAACCACTTCAATGGTGCTTTGGATAAGTACCATGGTGAAAACCTGGCAAACAGGTGCCATGCATAGTTAGTTTATGCTCCTTCATCTATTGTCACTCCATCTGGTCTTTTCATCCTTTCACTCAACCATTTGCACACATCACTCACTCATAATAAAGCTATGTCATCCTTCTCATGGCTTGAGAACCACCGACATTTAACATCCTTTGCCTTCATGATCATCTTTTGCATTCACCATTTCCCCTCGCGAATAATACAGTGATCCTATAACTGACTGGGGGAAATTCCTTGACTTGCGTCTTCATGGGAAATAACACACAGTATCAACCTTTTAAAACAGAAAAAATCTAAAAAATTCATAGAATGTCAAAATCCAAAAAAATCATAAAACATCAAAATCCAAGAAATATCATAAAACTTCAAAAAACCAAAAAATCATAAAACTTCAAATATCCAAAAAAATCATAAAACCTTCAAAATCTAAAAACATTAGAAAACTTTGAAAATTTCAAAAATAGAGTTTGAGTCTAAGTCAGTTTGTGTTAGTAGGGTCGAACTACGTTGTCTTTGTGCATTTGCTACGTAGGCAAGGCTCATCTTAAATGGGCCCCTAAGGCATTAGGTTAGTCCTTTTAGGTTGTCCAAATAAAATAATGACTCTGTCTTTTATCAAATAAGGCAAAGCCAAATTGTGTCGAACTATGAGGTCTTTGCATGTATAACGTAGGCAAGGCCATCAATCGATGAGCCCCGAAGGCCACCTAGGTCAGTCCTTTAGGGTTTGTTGAGTCTAGTCTTGTTCTTGGTCCGCAAGCAATCATCATTTAAACTAAAATCATGAATCAACAAGCAAACACAACCAACAAAATCTTTCATCTTCAATCAGTTAATTATCTTATCGTCAATCAATTGATCTGGTCATTGATCTTGTATTGGAATGGGGCATTATGTCATTTGTCTCATTTGGTCCTATCTCATCTTTTATCAAGATGTGTCCTTCTTGACATTAGACTTTGTCTTTGGTCAATCCGGTCATTCACCTTAAGAAGGATGTGTCTTTCTTGTAGTTAGGTGCTTGATCAAGAATGGTCACCCTGTCAACTTTATCAGATGTGTTCCTTTCCTTAAACAAGATATGTCTTTCCTGAAATTAAGTATCATCACATTGCTTGGTCAACCTTATCAATCAATCTTGTCATCTTGGTCATTAATCTTTCCTTAATCAATATGTGTCCTTGAAATCAAGCGCAATCATTATTAATCAACCTTGTCAACCTTATCAGTTAATCTTTATCAAATCAATCAATCTTGTCAATCTTATCAATCAATATTGCCTTATTCAGGATGTGTCCTTCCTGAAAGTGGGTGCAATCAATCAAATCAATTTTTCAACCTTTGTCAACTTATCAATCAACTTTTGTCAACACAATCAATAAACCTGGTCATCTTGGTCAACCTAATCAATAATCTCAAACAATCTTATCATTATCACTGGTAAACACTACCTCTTTGGCAAACACTTTGTTGGTTTGGATTTGTTTTATCTTTTTTATTGGTCTTCGATCATGTTACTAGTTACCTCAAAGATGTCCTATTAAGGGATTTAGAGGGACGATGATGGATCATGACCTCTTTTCTTTGCTTACTATCTGTGGTTTGTCTTGGCAATAAGATTGGGATAATTGGGTCCTTAATATGAGTTGGGGCATTCCTTGTCTTTTCACTTTGTCTTTTGACTGCTTGTCTCTCACAAATAGTCACCTTGCACACCTTGGTTTATGACATACCATGGTGTTTGTGTTCCATTTGCAAAAAATTTGACGCCTGATGATGATAAATATGAAAGCATGAAAGTTGGTCATTTGCCATTTCCCATCTAGCTTTCCATCTCCATCTTCCTTTCCTTTTTTCACACTAACTTCCATCTCTTCCACGCTAACATTTCTTCCATCTACATCTTGATAGAGTCATGTGGCACACAAAAACATCTTGCATGCATAATCATGTTAGAAAGCACCATAGAAGGCATTTTCATTACAGGCAACATTATTATATCAAGTCACATATATTTGCATAAGAAAACGCAAAAATATAGAGATCATCCATATAGAATTAACATTTTCTCATCATATTGGCATCATAATATTAGTATTTTATTGTACATTGCATCATAGTTCATTCATCACATTGCATAGCATTTCATTTCACATACATTACATTATATCATGATAGATTCTACATATTGCATTTCACATCACATTGCATTCCATACATGTTACATCACATTTTCCATTAACATTAAATTACATAAACATTAAATTGCATTTGCATATTACATCACATTCATAACATTAGGTCATTTCCATTGCATTCACCATTCATACATATCATAGTAATATAAACGCCCATAATCATAAATGCATCACATCATCATATCACATTGCATCTGTCAAATTAGGTCATCCATATTGCATTTACCATCCATAAATATCATAAGGGGCATAAACATAACATAACATCATCATGAACATAAAGCATAATCATATAACACTACATATCACAAATCACTGAATCATATATATATATCACTCAAAATAATGTGTCACATGGGTATAATGTCAAGATGTGTCATATATCCAATAAAAATGGAGCTCGCAAGCTCGATAATAATTTTTTTAGTGTCCATATAACATGATAAATAAAAAAGGAGCCCTAGCCTAAGCCGCCCTACTCTCCTGTCCTTGGGGCATCCCTGTCCTCCTTGTGCGGTGACTCTTTGGACCTGTGCTCTATGGAAGAAGGCCTGTCATATTGTGTATCCCATCTTGCATCTGAAGTCTCACCCTTAGACCTGCTCTGTGCAAGCCTGCTCTGTGTCCTGTTGCGAGTCCTACCCTATGAGCAACTATCAATCTTTGAAAAGGTGGGCTCCCTCCTCTCTGGCGGTACCAATCTCTCATAAAGATCTCTGTAATATTGATTGGCTCTACTCACTCTAGCATACTCCCGCACAACCTCCATGACAGATCCACTGCATGTAGTTATAAAGTCGATCATCCTCTGATCCGTCTGCTATCAACTGATCACATCTAGGTCTCTCTCAACCTGAAAGGCATCCCTCTCTACCTTAAGGTAGTCTCTCTCTACATTCATAGTCCTCAGCTTTGCCTCTAGGGCTTGCACACGCGCTTGTAGGGTGGCTATCCTCTGATTTGTGTTTCCCTCGTCTGCTCAACCCTCCTCTAGCCCAACCTCCTCAATCCCCATGATAATCCTCTCACAAAGGACCCTCTTTGCCTCATCCATCTCCTCCTCCCCTGAAACCTCCTCCTCTACCTACTTCTCTTGTCCCCCCTCTCCCCCTACCTCAACCTCCATAACCTCTACCTACGGCTAATCCTCTACCACTATCCTCACCTCCGGTTGATCCTCTGCCACTACCCTCACCTTTGGTTGATCCTCCTCCATCTCCTCCTCCTCCCTAATTAGTGGTTGTTGTCCCACTGCCCGTCACCCTCTGTCCCTCCTCCCCCTCTGTTAGTCTCCTCCTCGTCCTCCCTGACCATCTCCCCCATCCTCCTCCATCCCCCTGTCCACTGTCTTCTCTCCCTCCACCCCTCTGACCTCTATCCCCTTGTTGGACTCTTGGGCCCCTACCTTTGCGCACTACTGGCACAACTGCTATGGATCTATCAATGGAATTGGTCTGTGGGTCAACCACCAGGCATCATACTCTAGTTTCGTACCTGCATCAATATCCCCTCCTCTCCACTCCCAATCTAGCACCTGCATGGCGTCTATCTCCTGCTCTGTTGTGGTCACTACAATTTGAGGTCCCTAGGGATGCACCTCTCGCGAGGACCGCGCAAACTCTGTCATACCAACTGGAACACCTTGTCTCTCCCCAAATAGTCTCTAAACCCTCTCCAGGAGATACATCTCAATGATATGTTGGGTCTGCACTGTACGCCTGATGAGATATCTAGGTTGTTGACACCATGGCATGTGATCATCCTCATCAATCCACAAATCATAAGTCTTGTATGGCCTCCAAATGAAATTGACCAGTGTGTCTAACCCATGCCTCTAGTAACCAATATCCCCCACATGTGTTTGTGTTAATACCCCCTGATACATATACGAGTACAGAGCACCTGCAACTAGTTGTCGAACCACTGGAGCTCGAAACATCGCTATGTGCTCCTAGGCCCATACTGCAAGTAATGTCACCCCACAGCTTAGAATTTTTCCTCCCTTGTAGGCGATATCATGAAGTTGGAAATAGAGCATGACCAACAAACATGGCCCCCAAGCGTACACGGTCTCAAAGTGAACCATTGATCCAAGCATCTCTCCCCAACCTACTAGGAAACCATGACCCCTACGGTCGGGAATCATCACTCCTACTATCAATGTGCATAACACGCAGTCATATCACTCAGCAAGGGTCTCCCATTTGATCTCATACCCATGTATCCTGAGCTCTACATCATCATCACAATCATAGTACTCATAAAGTGTCTGCAATCCTTGAGCGGGGTCATAGTGTACCCGCTCGTCATGAATTGGAAGTCGTAATATCCTGTACACATCCTCCAAGGTGATTATCGCCTCCCTTGTCGATAAATGGAAGCTGCTAGTCTTAGAGTGCCATCGCTGTAAGCATGCTCTTGTTTTCCCTAATCAAGGGTATATAGGTGACATAAAACAAACCTAGGTCTAGCAATGCTTGTCTCTCCTCATCACCCAATTGGTCCTGCAGTCGAAAAAACATTTGGTCTCGAATCCTGAATATAAATAGGAGGTAGATGCTCCTAAAATCATCAAGCAAACCACCATGTCAATCCATGACCTTTAGTTGACCTATTGAATGCAAGTTGACCAAGTCAAAATTTCCTTATTTGGGGCAAAAAAATTTTACCAGGCAATTACATCGTAGTTTTGTCAAATGCATCACACATATTATCCATTGGATTGCAACTGTGATTGCGTTGCTCACATCTCACATGCGTCATTTCATACATCACTTGTGTCACAACCTATTGCTTGCGTCACTCTGGTTCGTATATGCGTCTCAGAAGGTCACTTGTGTCGCATCATTTTGGGCATCGTAACACAAATGCCCTGCCCTAACCCTAATGCAATTGCGTCGCGACGAGATGATTGCAGCGAACTGCTTATCATCTACGTCAAACGCACACGCAATTGTGTCACAAAATTTTGTGATGCAGTTGCCTGCTAAAATTTTTCCCTATCTAAATGCACGAAAAATGAAAAAATTAAAAGTTGAGTTAGTAGTACATACCAGGCTGGGCGCTCCCTTAGGACGACGGTATCTCCAGATGCGGTTATGCGGTGGGCGGCCTTGGAACAAGTGACATCTTCATTGGAAAAACACTCAGAGCTCTAAAAATTTCTAAATTGGGAATGCACAAATGACCTTTAAAGTCACTCAAATTTCTATTTATAGGTCCAAAATTAGGGTTTTGCACCTGCCTTGTCTATTGGAGGGTCCTGTTAATGACTTCAAACTTGAATTTGATCCCTTTTTCGACCTCAAAACTCAATTTCGTCTTCACCATTAGATTCCTGGCCATCCATGTGTCTTATTGGGACAATTTTCCAAAAAATTTAAAACCTTTTGAAAATTTGTAATTTTTTTCTAAGGGGGCATACCTATACCTCGACTTCACTGGGGCATCCTTTGACTGAATTTCTTTAACACAATGCGATGAACTACATTATGCCAAAGAAGGGCAAAATGTAGACACTAAAAAATGTCCTAAGCCTGTGAGCATCACTTTTCTTGGCTGTTGTCCTCCGATAATTAAATAATTGTAATTATTTGATTATCCTTGATCATATTCCTCTATTAATTATTATTATTTTAATTATTTAATTAATTCACTTTCTAATCTCTATTCTATCCTGATCAATTAAATAAATTATTTGTGTTGCTAATATCTCCCTTTCTTTAATAATTAAATAAATTACTATTTATTTAATTATTCGCTTGTCATATTTCTTTAATTTATTTAATTATTCACTCCCCCTTTTAATTCTTCCATTTATTAAATAATTGTCAAAATTATTTAATTGTCCTCCATGTGTCTCTTGTATTAAATAATTAAATCAATTTAATTATTTAATGCCTCTTTTCACATTTCATCTCATTTAATTAAAATAATTATGCAAATTATTTTAATAGAATTTCCACTTGTCCATTTCCTCTTTTTCTCAAATAAATAATTCAAATGAATTATTTATTCTCCACATGGCCAAATATTCCTTTCTCATGAATTAATTATTTTTAAAATTTTAATTCATCCATTATCCCTCTCGTTTTCTCATTAATCTTTGTCATAGCCATCCCTAGCCCACCTCTTTTTGGTGTACCAATCCTCCACCATTGATCTTGGCATCTTTTTAGAAGTTTGATCTTGACCGTCCGTTTGAATGGTTGTCTATAAAAGCAACCTTCCTCCATTTTTTCCTTAACAACCATTATCTCCAACTTTATTGGTTACTATTTGCAAGTATTTGCACAACTCCAACTACAAATCTGAGGGAAATATTGGCAAAAGAAGAAATGGGAGAGACAAGAGAAGGAATCAACTGCAATGGGGAGTGCTCTATTTCATTTGTTTTCATTTTGATTTCCCTCTTTGCTTGTATTATCTTGTTTTAGATGAGGTTTATAGCTTAGAAGTGTTGTGTTTGTCACCTTATCTAGGCTAGAATGTTTTCCCCCATCTTACAAATATCATTAGTCATATTCTTTAAGTTTTGTTTAGATATAACTTTAGGGATGACTTCAAGGAAATCACCATGTACCTAATAAGCATTACCTTGGGAATTCTGGAAGGAGGAGAAGAAGTTTACGACTTCCTTAGTAATTTCTTTTTTAGTCGAGACCATGGTACCATCTTCTTTCTCGAGCGATCTAATCATGTTCCTGCTTCTGTATTTCAAGGTAGATTGATGGAAGAATTTAGTGTTGTGGTCTCCTTCAGTAAGCCATTGAACCCGAGACTTTTGTTTCCAAAAAAATTCCTCCTTTTTATTGACCTTAAACCATTGAGATCTAAGGTCACGTTCCCTTATACATGTCTCTTCATCCACAAAGCTGACTTCCACCTTGTCCTGAACTTCCTTTAAATTGTTTCCTAGCGATTTCTTAATCTCAGAGATGTTACAAAAGGTAACTTTATTCCATCCTTTTACTCTCTGCTTGATTCTTCTTAGCTTCTCCACCAAATAGAACATGGGGGTGCCTCCAATGGGTTCATTCCACCAATTTTTTAATAAAATAGCAAAGTCAAGGTGAAGGCTACACGTTATTTCAAATCTAAAAAGGAAAGAGCCCTTGTTGTGATCAACATTTCTTTTAAGCACTAAAGCATTATGGTCTTGGGAGAGTAAAGAGAGGGAAATCGAGAGATGTTCCAATTCAAGGAGATAAAAAACCTATCCAAATTTACTTGAATTAGTTGATTCCTTGTCCTTCTATTTGACCATGTGAAATTATAGCCTTGGAGAGGAATATCAATAAGCCTAGCAGAATTTGGGAATTTGGCCAGCTCCATCATACTATTAGTGTAATCATCCAATCCCCTCGACTTTTTAGAAGGAAGAAGGGGGGAGTTGAAATTGCCTCCCAACATTCAATAGCCATACTTTTTATTTTTAATAGCATCATTTAGAAACTCTCAAAGCTGTAACTTGTCCCTACTCAAGTTGGGGGCATAGATGTTAATTAAGTTCCATTTCTCTTGAGAAGCTATATCTTCTAGAGAAACCATCAGACTGTTCATATCAACAAAGCTTAGAATTCCTTCTAATTTTGAGGGATTCCAAAGAGTAACAATACCCCCTAAGGCTCCTTTAGCTTCACTTACATAGTAATTCTCACTAGGCCAGATTTTCTGAATCACCTTATCAAAGGTATCCTTCATTTTGGTTTCTTGAAGGAGAAAAACATCCACTTTATTGTCCAGGATACAAGTTTTAACCAAAAATTATTTGTAAGGGCTATTAAGGCCCCTGATATTCCAAAATAGAAACTTCATTAAGGAAACAAACCATGTACAACAACTCTAAAAGGCCCAGAGAAGAACAACCAGGGCTACTTATTTTTGGACTTCGATCCTGTGATTGAGTCTAAGGTTCTTTGTTTACCAACACCCACATCCCTCACTATGTCTTTGTTCCTGGATTCCTTTAGGGACAGTCTACCTACCTTATTTTCCCCTCCAATATTTGGCTTCTTTTTCTTTTTTGACTTATTTGGAGCTTGTAACCAATCATCTTCTTCTTCTCTATCACTAGGGTGAGGGCGGATCCCAACATGGCCAGAGATTCACTCAAGCTTCTAGCCTCCTTTTGAGATAGAGATGACATATCCTCCAGGGATAAATTAGGTTCAAAAGATACTAATTCTCCTTCTTCCAACTCAATTCCTTCTTTAGTAACAGGATCCTCTTCTTTGGGAGACTAAAAATTGGCCTTCTTATGGGGGTCTCCCTTTTCTTCAACCAGGTTTACTACTTGCTTTTCCTCCTCCATATTAGGAACCCCCTCTTTCTGGAAACCTAGGGCAGGGATGCTTCAATAGGGGGCAACATTAATGAAAAACAAAGCATTAGAAATAGCAAGAGGCTCAGCAGGGACAACAACCAAGCCACTTGAAGGAACAACCTTCTCAATGGGGGTTGCTTCCACAGGGGTAGATACTTCAGGAGGGCAAGCAACAAAGATGACCATAAAGGACTTAAGTGCCTACACAAAAAGAGAATGCAAGGTAGCCTTAGGTCCCTCGACTGGCCTTTTCTCACACGAATTTATGAGGTAGCCAAATTTCTTGCACAAATGGTAGAATTGACGAGCATTTTCATATTCAAGGGGTTGGGACCAGTTACCAAATTTAGACTTAAGTAGGATAGAAGTTTCCATAACCTTGTTAACAACAACATTAACACAAATACGAGCATAAACTAGTCTAGAATTTTCCTGGGTGATCTTGTCAATCAGTAATAGGCTACCAAAAGAATTAGCAATCCCTTTCAGGATACCCATCTCCCAAAACTCAAGGAGTAACCCAAGGAGGTGAACCTAAGTAGGTGTTGTAGCCCCCATGTCAGCAGAAGGATCAAAATTCAATTTCCACTCACACAAGGAAAGGAAGTTCTTAAAGCCAGCATCAAAGGCCCAAGGGCCACCTATTAACACTTTGGAATATCTTCATAAACTAAAAAGGAGAAAAGGAAGATACCTCTAGGAATAGTGTTAATAGAGACTCTGCATTTCATATTCCAAGTTGAAGCAGCCCAAAGATGTACATGTCCGATATTTAGGAGATAGGCCAGGAACTTACCAACCAACACCAACTTAAGGTCATCCATAGCCTTCAACATCAAAGCCTTAGGGATGTCAACTTCCCATCTAGTCATAGAGCAGGAAGAAACTCCGAAAACCTTTTACCCAAAGTTGGAGAGTTGATACCCACTAGTTTTTCCACATAGGATGTTGGTTCTTCTTTAGAGAAGAAAGAGTCTAACCTGAGAGAAGGGGACAAAGGAAATTTTCCAAATATTCCCTCAGTCCTTCCCCCTGAGGAAAGGATAGAAGTATGAGGAGGAGAATTCACATGGGGAATAGCAACACTCGTCGTTGCCAAAGTAGACATACCACCAGACAAAGAGACAACATCCTTGGAATGGGGAGCCTTCTTGGCCCCCCCCACTCTACCGGCCCATGAGGCAGTTAAATCAGAGCAGGGACAGAAAGATTAAAAAAAAAAAACCAGAGCGAGAAAGTTGTAGAGTGAGAGTCGAGTACATATTTTGGTAATATAATTAAAGTTGCTTCTATTATGTTAAGGAAATAAATCTTTCAACATTCTGATTTATGGATGCAAGTATTCCTACCACTTTTTGGTCAAAATTTTTTATTTATCATGTTTTGACCAATAGTTTGTTTTTGTTATCTTTTCAAAAGATGATATCAATCTCCAAGGTGGCATCAATTACCTCTTTAGAATAAGCACAAGAATATGAAACAATTATTTTGCTATATAAATTTGAATGGAGATGCAATTTCCAGCTATGTAGAGGAAATTAAAACAATGTTTAATTCATGGCTAACAACAAATAGAGTAGAGTACACTTGACCAAAGTTCCACGTGTGTCATTCTTGTGGACTAAGGAAGGAAACTTGTGATGCTAATTCGTTGGAGAAAAATCTGCAAATCTTCGCATCTTATATTCTCATCTGTTGTTATAATGAAGTTATCTTAATATGTGGGTAGCGACACACATTTTTGTTTCTTCTAGTTTTTTGGTCGTAGGCCACAACAAACTCAATATTTTATGTATTTTGTTACTACAAACAACATATATATAATTACACATAATGTAAGGGAACATAGATTTTTGTATCAAAATTTTGATAAATAAAACAACGTTTCTTCTGATCAAGGCAACATAGAAAGGCTCTCGCCTCTTCTCACCTGCAAACCATAGAGCAAGGGATCACTCCTCAGTGAAGCATGATGACATTTATTTCATTTTACTATTAATATTTTTGTGCATTATTTATTTTCTATTTGATTTAATTTCAATAGATTTCATAGTTGCGTGATTTAAATTCCAACAATTTTATTATAGTTCGGTTTGATAAAATATTCTGTGATTTAAATTTGGAATGTAATATTTCATTAAAGTTTGATTTTAGTATTTTTAATTTGGGGAAGTGTTTTTTTTTTGTTAATGAACTATTGTTGTTACTGTCACAAACTATTCTTGTCACAGTCAATAGTTCTTGGCACAATTCTAACTGTAAGACAAAAATCAAAAGTATTCAATTTGATTTCTAGTCTTTTGTGTGTTCTAGCTACATTTCATCCCCGCTTAATTCGCTACTTTCAGCCCTTAGGTATACTGCCACAACACCTTTCACAAGCTTACAATCCTCAGATTGACACTTAGACCAAGTTGAACCTAGTTCATTCTTTACCCTAGTTTTGGCCTATCATTTTGGCGTTGTTGCCAAGGAGAGATGTTAAAGGCCAAAAAACCCAGTGAGTTAAGTTAGGACCAATGCATTAGGATGAAAGCTCCTACAACTGCTAGCCTTGCCCAAGTGATTAGTCCTAATTTGTGTTGTTTAAATCATATAAATGCATTGTAAGAATTTTTAGGTAGATTTTATAAATTAAAATTATTTATATATCCACACCAGTTGTTGTGTGTTCATTGATAAGAAAGGAAGTAATTTTAAAGAAACGACTTCAAAACAATAAAAATGTTGCATCTTCAAGGTAGCTCAAACACATCAATCTTCAAGGAAAAATGTTTCAAAAATAAATAATCTAAAGGCCACGCAAGGAGAAAAATGTGCTTGGCAGTGGGGACTCTACCCCTCGACCTCGCCGTGCCTACGGCGTTGCCCCAGGACCTCGCAAGGGGCACTACTCCTTGACCCCGCTAGGGGTTGCTGCCCCCAGAACCTTGCTTTCAAATTTAAAAACAAAAGAATAAATAAGTGGGGGAATTGCGTTGACTCGAAGTGATGTTTTAAAAATCCCCTCTACCTAAAGAATGCAACTTAGCTTATCTTGATCTTCCAATACCATTATCAGAAACATCTACAGATGTTATTTCCATAATTGAGCAAGAACAAATAATTAATGAATTTTTAGGACAATGGAACTTTGAAAATGATGATTTGACTGTTTGTTGTTCTGATTGTTGCAAGGAATAAGCTAAGTGCACATGTCAAGTTATTTAAGAGGATATGGTGAAAGAGATCCAAGCTATGTGTGAGCCTCAACAAAACAAAGGTGAAAGTGAGAATGTCTTCTTTGTAACATAAGGACAACTACACACATCAAATCAGAAAGATCAAGGTATTCTTAATGATTTTAAAATGTCTTATAATTCTATTGGATTTGAAAGGCAATATGTTTCTTCAAAAAATGCTTCTCCTAACATTTATGGTGAATGGGAACAATGTCCATCTTACCACAAATTTCAAAATGAATACTCACAACAACCATCATATCCATCTTATATATTACCATCTCCACAATATTCATCCTATCTACTACCACCTACTCTATATCCACAACAGATTTTATCATTGTCATTATCCCATTCATATCACCCACCATCCACTTCAACATATCCACCAAGGGAAATTACAATGCCTAATAAAATATTACATCATAAGGTGGTTCAAACTGCATATAATAATGAGATTTCAATGCTCCCTTTACATTCCATTAATGTGCTTGAAATTGGTGAAACACAATTGCACTCTATTAATACAACTAAAGGATGTGATTTTGGTTTAACTGAATTAGAAGAACAATATGATCAACTAAAAGATAATCAATTTAGTTCTTCTTATTGACTCAATGAATCACAACTTTTAGAAATAATTCACACACATAAGGAAACATTCAATGTGATTCTAATTTTATCATTGAAATGATAAATATGTGTGTTGAAATTAATCATGCAATAAGAAATGGTGAACTATATGCCTTGATAATTCAATATTGTGTGAGATACATAATGACATCATACAAGATTTATCATTTATAAATATTGTTATAGTTAAACATCTAGATCTTTGGAGGCCTATGGTAAAATTGTGTATTCCTCACACACTTATTGATCTAGGTCCAATAATTGATTTTATGATTAAGAAGAACTAGAAGGGTTTGGATGCATTAATGACCACACCAAACTTGCTACAAATGGATGATCATTCATTAAATAAGGATCAAGGTATCATGGCACTTTATTTATTAATTTTTTGGATTATCCTAATACCCTCATGATTTTACAATGTGAAATTAAGTTGGCATGGGAAATCCATTGAATTTTGGAAATCTTTGGTTGATTTTTCATTGAACAAGGCTCAAGATATTCTTAAATATGCCACTATCTTTATTCCTTCTTTAGATTATCTTAATGCTCTCATGCCTTTATAGTATGAAGTTAAGTTGGGGGGGGAACCCCTTAAATTTTGACGATTCTTGGTTGATTTCTAATCAACCCTCATTGATTGTTTCATTGGTGCTTCTAATAAAACCACATGTGTGATACTTGGACCAGATAAAGGTATGCATTCTTGTGTTAATTGGAAATGATTTTATATTATCTATACACAAGAATTCATTGTAATAGTATTTATTCATCCATTTTTATCAAGTATTTATTCATATTAATAACTCTACCCTCCATTTTTTTAATAACAAATAATTCATAATGCTGGAGTTATTATATGGATGATATTGTGCAAATTTAAAACTACTATATTTGATATGCTTGGTCATAAGAATATGGTTACAGGTTTATTATCTAGTTTTCTCAACAATTATTGCACCAGTTGATGTCGCTTCTCTAGATGAGCACTTGAAGCTACATTTTGTTAGCTTTGATAACTAGGAGTGATGTACAAGTTTTATTTGTGCTTCTCTTAGAGATTGCAAGAGGATTCAAAAAAGTGTTCAATCTTCATGGGTGGAACTTGTGTTTTGCACCATCCTTGATGCTAGACCATGTGGAAGACAATATGTAACTTGGTCTATGAGATCCATGCATCTTGTAGTACTATGTTCTTGAGCTACACATATAGAGACAAGTTGAAGATATATGCATAGAGCCTGAACACATTCTAATGCAGAACATCACACTCCATCATAGAGATGAGTATCCCCCTACCTAAAGTTGTATGGACAAATTGGACAAGTTGAGAGGCTACAATTGGTCTTTCACTACACAATCTTGTCTTTGTTCTACAAGAAACTTTCAAATAGTAGCATGAGCTCAATGTTGTTTGTAGCAATGGTGTTATGAACTATGCATGGTCAATCTCGATGGAGGTATCTTTCTTGTTGGTCATCATTTCAAGTTCTACACGCAACCCATTTTCAATAGTGAGTTTTTGAAGGTTCATAGAAGGAACTCAGGTTTTGGATGGTTTCACTTCTACATCCAATGAGAGTCTCATTTCTTTGGTCATTATATGCAGTTTATTAAAAAAACAAAAAAAAACAAAATGAAAACAAAAAAAATTATAACAATGAAAACCTTTAGGCATTGTTAGACAACTACAATTTGAAAACCAATTTCAAGCGGATTGTAATTGAATAAAATTCTTAGTGGTGAAAATTGTTTTCACAATGCCACTAAGTGGTGAGTGATTGAAAACTGGCTTTCCAGTAGTCACTTGTCATTATCAAAATTGAAAAAAATGAAAAAAAATGAAAAAAATTAAAATAAAAAATAAAAAATTGTGGGCTAATCATTTTACAAGTACACTTTGTTGCTTCAATGGTTGTCTGAGTACCTCTGAGAACCTCATGTCACTCCTTGTGCTCTAGTTTGTTGTGGTCAACATTCCTTTGATCACTTGTAGCAAGAGTTACACTTTTTGTTGAGGTGTTAGAAAAAATGAAGAGACAATCCAAGCTACCATCAGTATGCTCCATAATGCTTCATTCCGATGGAGATATTTCATGTGTGGTGTGGCTATAGTCCTTGTCACGATTTTTGGTTCCTTCCTTGCTGGAGATTCACAGTTGTAGATTTACATTGGCTACTAGATCTTGGCATTAATGGACATGCAAGTTGGTAAAACAATCTGTTTTATTTTTCATTATTTTATCTTTTAAATTTATTAATATTTCTTATTATATTAATCATATCACGCAACATTCCTACCCATCCTCTCCTTGTTGCCTGAGAATGGTCAACCCTTTAAGTTGGGGGGAGGTCCACCATCCTTATTACCCATCTTTTCACCTATTATCCTTCATTATTCCATCATAGTCATAGTATCCATTATTTTCAATTTTCATAATCATTCATATTTTCTATCATTTCAATCATTTTACATGGCTCAAGCAAATGGAATTATAGCATTTCAAGAAAATAAAGCTATGCAAAAAAATGAAAAAAGTGGAAAAATTTGAAAAAAAAAAAGAGAAAAGGAAAAATGGAAAAAATAACAAAATGAAAAGCAATTTTTTTTTTTGAAAAAAAACAAAAGCAAAGCCATGAAGCTTTCTATGAAGCGAAGTGATAGACATAAGTTATGATTGTGAATGAGCTATAATAGTCAAGGGTGAAGAAGGCACAAATCATAAATCCAAAGGCTACCAATCCAAATCACAACCTCTTAGTAATAACAATTGCACGAGGACATGCAATATGTTAAGTTGGGGGGAATGATGAGAGCCATTTATGTCCCATTTTATGTCATATTTTAGCCTATTTCATACACCTTCATGCCCATTCCCACATTCCATTTATGTTCCATATCATACCATTTTACTATTTTATGTTGCATATGATTTAATATACATAAGTAATATTTAATTTGGTTTTTAGATGAAATATATGAATAATGAATATTAGATTGTATTTACTGATCTTTGCTTCTATTATGTTAAGGAAATAAATCTTTCAACATTTTGATTTAAGGATGCAAGTCTTCTTGTCACTTTCTGGTCAAAAACTTATGTTTATCACGTTTTGACCAACAATTTATTTTATTATCTTTTCAAAAGATGATGTCACTCAAGGTGGCATTAGTTACCTCTTCGAATAAGCACAAGAATTTGAAACAAATATTTTGCTAAATAAATATAAATGGAGATGCAATTGCCAACTATGTAGAGGAAATTGAAACAATGTTTTGCTAAATAAAATGGAGATGCAATTGCCACCTATGTAGAGGAAACCGAAACAATGTTTAATTTGTGGCCAACAGCAAATAAAGCATAGTACACTCGACCAAAGTTCCACATGTGCCATTCTTGTGGACTAGGGAAGGAAACCCATGATGCTAATTCACTAGAGAAAAATCTTCAAATCTTCACGTCTTCTATTCTCATCTATTGTTATAACAAAGTTGTTTTAATATGTGGGTAGCGACACATATTTTTGTTTCTTCTAGTTTTTTTGGCTACATGCCACAACAAACTCAATATTTTATGTATTTTGTTAGTAAAAATAGCATATATATAATTACGCATAATGTAAGGGAACATAGATTTTGGTATCAAACTTTTGATAAATAAAACAATATTTCTTCTGATCAAGACAATGTATAAAGGCTCTCGTCTCTTCTCACCTGCAAACCACGGAGCAAGGGCCCACTCCCTGGTGAAGCACGGTGACATTTATTTCTTTTTACTATTAATATTTCTATGTGCTATTTATTTTCTGTTTGATTTAATTTCAACATATTTCATAGTTGCGTGATTTAAATTCCAACATTTTTATTATGTTTCAGTTTGATAGAAGATTTTATGATTTAAGTTTGGAATGTAATATTTCATTAAAGTTTGATTTCAGTATTTTTAATTTGGGGAAGTGTGTTTTGTTTTTGTTAATGAATTGTTGTTGTTACTGTCACAAATTATTTTTATCACAGTTAATAGTTCTTGGCGCAATTCTAACAATAAGACCAGTGATTTTTTTAGTGGCTAATATTCACCAATTGTCTAATAGTTAAAATTTGGGAATCCAAAATTGGCTAATAGTTTGAGCTACAATGTGACTTTAATCGCCACATTTTTACAAAATTTTATTATAGCCTTATTTAAATCGCTAAATAATTTATTTTATTAAAAAATTTAACACAAAAATTTTCCACAATATTCTATACATGATTAGATCAGATTCATCTAAATTTTACAAATTATAGTAGAAATCTATATTAATTCGCCAATAGTATATCATAATTATTAGTTTCTTTAGGACAATATTTCTAATCTTTAGTTTCCACCATTGATTTATAATATAATCTAATGGCCCTTTTTGTATTTCATGAGGTAAAATGTACCCATGATTTGTAATGCTCATGGGCCCCACAATTTTGGGTCTCATGAGCATTATAGATTGTGAGTAATTTTTACCTTATATAGTACAATGAGGGTTGTTAGATCAATGATCTAAAATTTATTTTGAGCTTCATGAGAATTAAAGATCATGGGTATATTTTACCTTGTAGAATACAATGACATCCATTATATTATATTTTGAAACAATGGTGGAAAGTAAATATTATAGTTTACCCCTTCAACCCATCGATAATTTCCACCCTTGGGCCCTTACTTTTTTATGAGAATTATTTTTAGATTGGATAGATTTTCCATCATAATTAATGCATTTTCCTATTATTTTTCAAGATTTGCCAAAATTTTCTACAAAATTTTAGTGATGTAAAAAAAATCGCCAATAAAATTAATATTTTTTGTAAAAAGGAAATTTTGCCAATAAAAATTAATTTTTTTTGAAAAAAGTGAAAGATTCGCTAGAATTTTATTCTTTTTTTGAGGGGGGTTTCTTAAAGTTATCACTAAGTAAGACAAAAACCAAAAGTATTTGATTTTGATTTCTAGTCTTTTGTGTGTTCTAGCTACATTTCAACCCCACTTAATTCATTGCTTTCAGCCCTTAGGTATACTACCGCAACACCTTTCGCAAGCTTACGATCCTCAGATTAACACTTAGACCAAGCTGAACCTAGTCTATTCTTTACCCCAGTTTTGGCTTATCAGCAAGCTGCAGGATGATAGTCAAAAATTACTTCCCCAGATAATGTTGTTCAACAGTTTGTTAACATGATTCAGAAGGAATTTGAAGACCAGGCATTTTTAGTGCCTCTGATGGATTGAATCTTTGATCTTCAACTAACTTTGGAGAACCTGAAACCGTACCTTGGGCAACATGCAAAAGCTTGCAACAATGTCAAAGATTCAATATCAAGAGCTTGTGGCATCATGAAACATACTTCAGGGCTAGATGAAAATGGAGTGCAGTCGATCCTGAAGAAGCATGATGAATTCCTAATGAAGAATGTTGAAGAAGGTTGATCATGCCTTAGTTAGATTTCAAGTTTTTGTAGTTAGCCGAAAACAATTTACATGTCATTTGTCATTTGTAGAATTGTAAATACATGTAACAACAATGAAGTCCTCCAATAATTTTGGACTCCAATGTTGAATAAGTCAAAGTAGTTAGAATTTTCCTAGATTAGCTCTTTAGCTCTCATCTATAAATATGAGGGAGCTCATTTGTAATTTTTACCTTTAATCTATTGCAACAAAGTGTTGCCCAAATTGAGAATCAACTTTGAGACTTTGAGTTCGAATTGCAAAATCAATTCCAATTAATAAAGAAGGAAATTTTAATATCAAACTTTGTGTTGAATCAAATTTGTATGAATAAGGATGTTCTTATGTCATTCTTATTGATTTCTTTTATGTTGATTGGATAAGTGGTGTTTCTTTATAACGATTGGAGGACTTTCAAGATAAGTTATATGAACTTTGTGTTATATCATTTACTTGAAATTGCATGTGTTGAAAGCATTTACAGTGGAGAGTTAACAAGACTTTGAGCTTGTAATTATTCACTTCGTGGATCGATGGTATTATTAGTTGAAAAACTTTGTGCTCCAATTGGTGATACGATTATTTTAAAATATTTTTGGGGGATAATTTGAAGACTTTGTACTTGGGATTATTGACTTGGTATGCGAATCTCTTTGTGAAGTGAGCTGGAAGACTTTGTGCTTCAACTTACGTCATTGGTTACTCCATAACTCTCATTGAAGGCAACAAAAATACTTTGTGCTTTTGTGTGTCTTCTGGTCACATATCACATATTTTATACTGGTATTCTTTGATTATCCACACGTTTAATCAATAATATTGGTGATTACTATTTTGGTTAATATTAGAAGTGTAGAAGCATTATTAAATATTACCATGGAACATTATAAACATCTTTTTTGAAAGAAGATAAAATGATGAATGTAACACCCCCCACATGATTAAAGTTAGTGTAAATACCTTTAGCTTAGTATAGTTTACATTGTACTTTAGCTAGTAGAAATGAGAACCCTGATCATTTTGAAGAATATATTGAGGAACAACCTATTGAGGAAAACCCTGTTGTTGTTGAAATCTCGGCTAAGGAACCTATCCCTCACTAGCCTCTTGCAATTGATGTTAGGCAGGTGCTTATCCCTGCTAAAAGTAACTCTCCTATGGGCAATGTGTCAAACCCCTCAACTCTGATGTCGCAGAAGAGTGAGGAAAAAAGAATTTTTGAGATTGAGCTCATTAGAGCTATGTCGGAGAAAAGGAAACATTCACCTTTGCTGCTGGAACTCCCCAAGGCTAAGAAACCTAAAAGAGACTTAAATCCTAGAGATGCAATTAATATCACTGAGGAAGGGAATCAAAATGAGGAGGTGAAGGAAACTTTACAAGGGCAAGGGAGTGGAGGAAGTGGGGGGAGAAGGTCGGCTTGCCTAGCTAAAGCAACCTCGAAGGATAAAAAAGGAAAACAAAAAATGACTATGTGTGAGGACCTGGGGTATGAAGAGTTTAAAGCCCAGGAGGAAGAAGACTCTGAGGATGTGGACTTTGAGGGCTTAGCTTATGAGATGGGGGAATATGGTTCGAAGGAGGATAAGGAAGAGGAAGAGTATGAGCAAATTAAGCCATTTGAGGATAAGAATGAGGTAAAAAATGCTCAAGATGTTGGGGATTTGGGTATGGAGAACAAAACTAAGGACTTAAGCAATGAATCTTTAAAGAGTAGACTAACTTTTCTGCAGGTTTAGTTCGAAGATATGGAGAAGGAATTAGTTACACTCATGAAGGTAACTAACAAACTGGTGAGGAGGGTAATGTTGGGAGCTGCTTCTGGAGAAACAAAAATCACCAGGAAGCTAAAGAAACAAGGAGAACCTAATACCTTGAAGATGTTGGACGAGATCGAGGGACCTGATTGGAGAGAATACATTGCTCTCATGGATGAGTATGGAGACTTGTTGAAGAAAGCCAAATAATGGCTTGTTGTTGCTGCTCTATTGATTAATGATGAGTTTTTTGTCCTTTTGTTTTAACATCTCTAACTGATATTTTATTATTGATATGATATGGTGGAATACCACTTGGGACACTGTTGACTTAATTAATGGTTTATGTAGAACTAAGTATGTTGGTAAAAACTTACTATTTTTGATTAGTATTGGTTGGACTATGGTTACTATTTCAAATGTTGGCTTGCATGCTAATATTGCTATTTTTTTTCTTGGTGGTGATGTTTCCCACCTCTCTATTTCCTTTTGTTCAACCATGGGATCAAGGCCCTTCCCGCTATCTAATAAAAGCAAGCAATAATCAAGGATGTTTCAAAGCAGCAATCCCCATCATTGTTGAGCAACCACCATAAACTGATTTTTGCAACTAAAAAGATCATTGTCAAAGACCACTATCTGAGAAAGATGCAACAAGAAACCATTATCATCACATTAGGCATAGAAAATAACTGTTAGAACATTGTAATCAAGCAAAACATAAACATTCAACTTGTAATCACTTGCCACCTAGCCTCATAGAGTTCATTGAGCAAGTGTAAGAGAATATCACCGCAATACCCTTTGTTCAATCACAATCCGTAAATAAAAACACTATGAGGCTGTGATTAAAAACATTATTCTTTGATAAAATATTTAAGCTTTGACACATTTGAAATGACTATCACTTGCACGAGTTTCAAAAATACTATCAACATGATCAAAACACTCAATTTATCCACACTATGATGCTTGATTTGTGAGACAAATACTAGTAGTTTCTCATTTTCCTATTCTTCATTGCCTAACCATTGTTAATAGACATATAGCATTGGAAAAGTAACACACCATTGTCTACGATCACTGCCAAAATAGAATTCACAAAATATTGTCCTTTGCTTGAATGATCAACACTAAACTTGGAATGGAGCACTCTTTTTATAAAGTTGACAGTGAGGAACAAATGACACTTTACTATTAGAGCATCATTGTTCTTGACACTTGCAAACTAAATTGACAGTAGATGCCTTCATATGACATGGGAGTCT
Source organism: Sequoia sempervirens (assembly GCA_007258455.2). NCBI lineage: Eukaryota > Viridiplantae > Streptophyta > Pinopsida > Cupressales > Cupressaceae > Sequoia > Sequoia sempervirens. Next base: position 32,967 of record VDFB02270177.1, on the reverse strand, counting down.
TCACACTTTGAGATTTCACTGACAACTCCAAGGAACCTCTGCTGGAACCTCTGCTGCCACTTCTCACTTTTATCTTTTGACAGTTCTTACATTGTCATGATCCAAAACCCTTTGACTAATGCATTCAAGATTCTTACAAGCCAAATATTCACTATTCTAGTGATCAAACAAAGGTCACTTTTTCACTACTTCACACTAAGTGATTGCATTGTCACTTTCCCAATGTGACTACCTTGTGATAGACTGACTCTTCTTTCTCCCAAATTAAGATTCATTGAGATATACAAATGTCATGTAATTACTATTATAGTATACCATTCAATGACTTATGACAACGAGGGAAAAATAAGCAACACTCAAACTCTACATCATGACTATTTACCTCATATCAAAGCATGACAAAACCTTGCAAACATTTTCTACTTAAATATCACTTTAACACTTACAACAATCTTATCAAATTAGATTGTCATTACATTTGTAAACTTGAGAAAGGCATGAAGCACATTAAACCAAGTATGAACTACCACAAACCAAGCATGAACCAACCATACTTTGTCAATTTTGACTATGTATCAACAACAAACCTTCACTTTGAATCAACATCATGGAGAACACTGTATGAAATCAATAAAGCACTATTATAAGAAGATATCATTGTACTCCAATAACAAGATACTTGCAAACACCACTGTTATATACAAATACTGGCAACAAACTGTATTCAAATCAATTGCATGCATAACACAAGTAGGAGAATGATATGCATATCACACCATACTGAAACCATTGCTCTATGATCATACTGCCCCTATGTTTCTCGTGATAAACATCATTGTATAAAAGGGATACAATCCAAAAGAAAATGCATACTACTACTTCATTGAGACTGATATTAGAAAAAATATCTCAAGGTAGTATAACACTGTCATTACCATTCCCAATCACTTTGACATGAGGCAACACTAAACTTGTAATGAAGCTCTCCTTTATTCTCTTCTTGATGAAACCTCTTTGTTGTTGACTATGGGGTTTCTATAATACAACAAAAAAACAACTCCCCCTCAATTTATGCTATCCTTTATGCCCTTTATGTAGTTAAGGATATCTCTTATGCAACATGCAAAAGATTAGGTTCTTCCTTTTCTTTTTCTTGCTTTCTTTTGCAAACCTTCTTAGTACATGTGATTTCTTTAAATCACTCCTACAATATTGTGCAATATGTCCAAACTTATGAAATCTATAACATTTGAGTTTGCTTCTACTATTTAACTGTAGACACCGAAAAATGTGTTGAATGATATCATACACTTTAATTATGTATACTAACATCATTTCCTTCTTGGACCCATCCTCTTTTCGCTTAATTAATTAAATTAGCTTAGTTATTTAATTAATTATGTCATTTGCATCTATTAACCTAATTAATTTAATCAGGTTAATTCACCCCCTTTCGTGCTAACATTTCATCTCATTAAATTAAATAAATCAAACTATTTAATTTAAATCCCTAAATCTTCTCATTTAATTAAATAACCTTAAGTTATTTAATTAAATGTCATTCCACCTTTCCTCCATTCATTAAATCACTTTATTTAATTAATATCATCTAATTCTTCTAAAACCCCTAATTGCATAATTAATATTGTTTAATTATCAATTAAATCTAATTCCCCCCCACTTGCAAGGGAATATTCCTTCTTTGCACATTCCTCCAAAAAGAATATCATGGAATATTCCTTCCCCTTTTGCACAATTTAATTTAGTTTTAATTAACTAAATTATCCTTTTTCCTCACCCATGAGAATATCCCAAAGAATATTCTCTCTCTTTACTCATTTGAAAAAGGGAAATATTCCTTTTTCTCAACAAACTTACTTAGATTGGAAATATTCCTTTTTCTCAACAAACTTACTTAGATTCTTGAGCAAGTTAACTTGTGACATTTTGTGCAAGTTAACTTGTAACCTCTTGAACAAGTTGAAAGTGTGTTTGTTTGAAGGAATGTGAACCCTTGATTAAAATCTCATCTTTCATTCTCATCCACTCATGAGAATCCATGATCCATGTTCCATCCTTCCTCCATCATTGACCGTTGATTATCCTTTTAAATCTTATCCCTTCATTTCTCATTTGCTCTCCTATAAATAGGTCACTATTTAGAGACAAATGGATCCATATTTTAACATCAAACTCATGCTATTGAAATCACTCACACTCACACTCATATTTAGCATTTATTTAGCATCATTTTTAGCTTAATTACTTTCATTAATTAGCTTATCTTCCATTAATGGCTTCCATGGTAACATAGATGCATTCATGTAGCTTATTTGGTAATTAGGGTTTTAATCTTTTTAGCTTAAAATCCATTTAGATTAGCTTTCCACTCACGCATCTTGATCATCTTAGCATAAATCATGTTAAAATAGCTTGCATCATATTCATTTACCTTTAGAATCATGTTTCATCACACATCTCACAAATGTTCCATCAGTTTTCTTCAATAAAATTAACTGGAACAAGCTCACTTATCCACGAGATTGGGAAAGGGTCACCATTCCACATCAACACGACACCACTTCGACAATAGGATAAGTTTAAGATGGATTAGAGTAGGCATTTTAAAGCTTTCGTAGTTTAGCATGTTAGTTTTATGGATGCTTGGTTTAATTTACACTTGATTGATCCTAGTGAGATTAACGTTTGTGGCTTCATTATGCTTTGATTCCTCATGGATCAAGTGTAATCTACCCGTACTAATCCATTGGTAACATTAAACATTCATAAGAGCTTTCAGTACATCCAACTTTCTTACAATGCACCCAACATTCTTTTGCTCTATGACCAAATTCATAGCATGAATAACAATAACCATGAAAAGAATTGCCAAACCTGAACTTTTGATGTTGTGCTAAATGACAAGATCTTCTAAACTTGTTGTTTCTAGCTTGTGCAAGAGTATTTTTTGTTGTCTTCTTCTTGTCTTCAGTAGAATAGTTTAGATTTATTTTCTTTTGTGGTGTTTCTTTGATCTTAGAATTCTACCCTTCTTCAAAACCTAATCTAGTAGTATCCTTATGATGTTTTTGCTTGCTCAACATCTCAAATAACCATTCAATGCTTTTTCCAAATTGAAGTGTCTTGTGTAGCTTTGAAGAAGCTTTTCCTAATTCATTTCTTAAATAGACTATCTCTGATTCATACTTTTCACAATCAACTTCTTTCCTTTAGCTGATTATTGACTTCTTCTATTTTCTTGACTTTTGTAGTTTGAAGTTTCAAATCTATTATCATTTTTTCTACATCTTGAAGGTCTAAAAGTGTTTGAGCCTTGGACACCTTTTCTTCATGAAGTTGCAACTATAACCTTTGATTCTCCAATCCGAGTTTCTTAATCTCTTCAAGGGCACAAATAAGCTCACCTTCAATATCAACTTCACAATCATCTTCATCATATTCTTGTTCAAAGTCACTCACAAAGTTATCTCTTTTTTTTTTCAATATTCCCAACTATAAGATCATCTTCCAACCTTGTATCCTTTTTAGTTTGTATGCCATTTCTCTTAACTGCTTCTTCATCAACCTTTGTACTTGGTTTAGGTTGTGTTTGTTGTTTAGCATTTTGCTAGGTATTTCTTTTTTCTTTATTTCTTTTACTCTTTGCCATTGTTCTCCACCACCAAGATCAACCCAAGTTGATTAAAATTTTGTAGGGAACCCTGTTGTGCTGATACCACTTGCTGGAGTATAGGACCATTGAGAGGGGGGTGAATCAGTGGTTAGATAAAATCAATCTCAAAACCTTAACACTCTTAACCACACAAAACTTTATATATGTATTTCATAAACAAACACACAAAGATGTGCATATTACAACATCACATGTGAATTGGGAATATTGGATCATGCACAGAGCAACATATCATCAAGGAGACATGAGACACCATATTTATGAGTGGAAAAACCCTAAAAAGGGTAAAAAAACCACTCTAAACAATTGCTTTTATTATCTTCAAAGGGCACCAGCCATGATTACATTTAGTGAGCACCAACTCATTGAGAGCACCAACTCTCCTTCGAAGCACCAACCCTGAAAACACCGAAGCACCAACTCCAGTGGCTGAAGCATGAACTCCAAACTTTGAATACAAGAAAAAGTATATTATAGAGAGTTTCTTTGTTTCACTCCAAACAAATGCTTTACCAAAGCTTGAAAATAGATTGACAAAGTCCTTTTACATCAAACTTACATACAACAAATTCTCATACAATCATTATATTATCAACCTTTGTTACAAACTCTACACAATCTTGGATTGAAGGAAAGAAATGGTTGTTTAGGCTCTGACAATTTTGTCAAAAAAATTATACTCTCTTTGTTGCAATTACATACACCATACCTCAATCTTCTGTTCAACATAATAGAACGATTCATTCTGCATTCATTACTCTCTGTTCCTAAAAGATACACTACACCAAATACACAAGGCAATGTTAGACATTTCTATGATCATTCCTCCCATGTTCACTATTCAGTTTGCCACTCCATTCTTTGTACAATTTGCAAGTTTTTTATCAACAAAGGTTCTTTTCAATAAACACAATAAGAATTTCTCTTTTTTTTATCACAATTCATCTATTCATTCTACCATTTCTCTGTGTGCAAAAACCAAAAGACTCTTCATTCACATATTCTAGAATGTATGTATCTTCAAAAGAGGAAACATCAATCCATCAATTCAGATAGAAGACAAAAAGCATGAATATGAATAGAAAGCGTGCTCTTTCATTTGATGCCAAACAAAAAACACATTTTCTTTTCATTTGCTAATTTCCAAAAGAATGCAAAAAATTAGAAGACTCTTGCCCTTCCACGCCTGTCAAAGTAAAGATAAGCATAAAGCCTTTTACCAAGTTTAAATTTGAACCCTTGTATTATAAGCTGCTGCTTGAACAACTTTTAAATTGGACCATCGATCTTTGATTGAGTGCATACGACAAGTCTTTCAACCTACTCAACAGGTTATGCTAAAAAGAAGGGCCAGTTAAGAATGAGACTTAACTCCTTAAGAAAGTCACTCAAGTTATCTGCGACTAGTGATAAAAGGTCACTTGCAAATTATAACAAAAATTTAATATTACTTGACTTCCTTTTTGCAGATTATAAACCCTAGTTTTAAAGACTTAGGGTCTCAAACATTCCTTAACATTTTTGGTGCCATAACACTTTTAATGTTGAGAATACATAACCACATTACCTTCAACCAACTCATACATTTGATACCTTGATGCTCTCAGATCTTAATGCATTGAATCTTTGATGCTCTTTAATACTTTGATAATGCTTGATCATGAATTGTGAAACTCATTACAAGAACCTTTAATATTTTGAAGCTTTGAAGCTATTTGGGATTGAAACCTAAAAAACTTGAATGTCTTGATAAAAATGTCTTTGATATCAACAAACCTTCATGAGCAATATTATCAAACCTTCAAAAACAACCTTTGACATTAATGACAAATCAATGCCAATGCAAAAATAAATAGTACCTAAATTTTGGTATTTATTATAATAATTATTTATTGGGAAAAAATCATTTTTTAAAGCTACCTTCTAAAAGCTAAAATAGGGAAAGAAAGTATTTTAAAACCAAAAAACTCTTTTAAGGGAACAATGTACTAAAATATAATTATTTAAGTGACCTAAACACATATTGTTCAACTCTTTGTCCATAAATGTAATAAATAATAACTATTAGATATAACCATGCTAAAATAACAAATTGATGTATGAACACACTTTATGATTTTGAAGCAATTTTTTGCTTGGAAACTTGAAAAAATAACTTTCTAAAACTACTAACTACTAAAAATAGAAAGTTGGATGAATGAACCCTCTTCGCAATCCTCTAGAAAGAACTAACTCACTAAAAATAGTTTAGAAAATAAAAGTTTTGATCTAAAATAGGCGAATTCTCTAAGAATCTTGAAACCCAAACATGAAAATCTTGTTATAACAAGTTTGTCTCACGAAGATCCACAAGGAATGAGTAAAGAGCAAGCTTGGTGACATCTTAGAAATAAATAATAAAGTGATGCTACACACCCTTTTTGAGAACACCCATTACCCAAACATTGTTAACACCCTCCAAAACATGATCTAAACAACTTTTAACCCCTAAAACATCTTAGGTGTGCATCTTTTATATCTTTGTCACTTGAATTATATGCGAGCATGCTTCTATCCTTCATTTGTCACTTAGGCCTTGAAAATCCCTGTTAATTTAGTGTTATATTAATCACTTAAATTTTTTAAAAAAGGCCTTAGGTGTACACTTCTTTGTTTATGCCACTTAACTTTGAAGAAGACGCCCCATACATATGCTTATCTTGTTTATGTCAGTTAACACTGGTCAATACGCCTAAGGCATGCCCTTCTTTTATTTATGTCACTTAACTTTTTACAAACAAATATTTGAGGTACTCTTTTGACCGCCTCTACCACTCACAAATAAGGGATATAAGAGCTCTTTTCACTTGCTTGGTTGAAAATTGACTCTAGTTGATGAGCACTCTTGGGCACTATTTGCCACTAAAGAATTGGTTAGAACTCATGAGAAGAGTGTATGGACCATCTTTTCCATGATAAACTCATTCTAGGCATGTGCCTAGATTCTCTTAGCCACTTAAACTTATGCCTTAACCAAAATTTGAATATCTTACATTCAAACTCTAAGTTTTTGTCTCATTTGATGTACTAGAAAGTTCTTTATGTTGACTATGCAATGATGATTAAAACCTTCCAACTTGAAACCAAAGAACATGGGAGACAAAGATTCCATAATGGCTTATTATAGGACAAATGACTCATATAGATTGGAAAGCAACACCTTATATGAAAACAATTTCATATGGGTACAATGAATCCAAACTCTTGGGTTGTGTGAAGTTGTGTTTGGGTTACTTTACTAACTTTTATGCATAAACATGCTATTTGTACACAAGTCATTGCACTTGAGACAATCCAATCAACATGAGTTGAAAACTAATAGGAAAAAGTACAATGTAAACATTTTTCATTCTTAAAATTACAAACATGTATAAATACATAACTATGATTCTCCATATCCAATAGTTTCTATTGTTATGCAACAAGGACCTTTTTTATTGACTTTTACTCATTACTTGTAAAGTTAATCACTAGTAGACATTATGTTTACACCTACAAAATGGATAAAAAATATTCATTTTCGCAAATCACATCAAAGAAACAACCAATCATATGGTAATAGATAAAGTGATCAATAATACATGCCTTGATGGACATGGTTCGATCTATTTTTAAGACGTTTCTATACAATTTAACAAAGACATTGCTAATGTGACTACATTATTAATATGCAAAACTAAAAACAATAACTTTAAACTCTTAACTCACCTTAAAACACATTGAAATTTTAAAAAAATCAACTTACAATTTAAAATTTCAAAATTTATATAATTAAAAAACACTACTACTAAATAAATCTATAAATATACACAAATAACTATAATTATATATTTTTTTCTCCTTTGAAATTAAATTTAATTACCACAAATATTCATACAAATCCGTAGATAACAATTACATAGACCCATACAAATCCGTAGATAAGCTAACCCACACAAACCGTAGGGATTCCAAACAACCTAAATCCGCGTTGCCAAGTGAAAAATTCTAAAACCCCTTGTGAGTGTTAAAACCTCAAAATGCACCTGGAAAACCTCCATTACCATCGGTTATCCTTTTTATTATTATCGCCGCCAACCTCTCCTCATACGATCAACACCCATTTCGCCACATAGTTTACCCTTCTTCAAGGCCACTTCATCGCGATTTTTATTTTTTCAAGAACTTTAGAAGCTGCAGTTTTTTTGAAGAAACCCTAGCGGGTTCACGACTTTGCTGATTCTAAGCCTGGTAAACATTGCGACTGTTTTGTACTTTTTGACGTTTCGGTCTTTTAAAATGGGTTTTGGTGCTTTCCTGTGTTTGTGTCATTAGGGTTTTCGTTTGAAGTGTATGCAGTTTCAAGAAGCGAGGGAAAATGTCGGAGGACGAGGCCAAGGAGGAGAAGGAGTTGGATCTCAGTTCAAATGACGTCGTTACGAAGTACAAAGACGCTGCTGAGATTGTGAACAGTAAGTTTCTTAAAACCCTAATCTGCTTAATATTGGTCTCTTAAACCCTAATACGTGGCTTGAGGTAGCAAGGTTCTTTAAACGCTAATCTACTTCCTTAACTCTAATTTACGCCCTAGTTTTGCCTTAAACACTGGTTTTAGGGGGTTCCTTTTATCTAATCACTAGTTTTTTAATTTCTATTTGGTGGATTTTAACTAACAGATTCACTGATTTTAATTTTTGTTATTGGCCGAGTTTCGGTTAGTGGGTTAGCATTTTGTTTTTTTGTCGGGGTGGATGATGAATTTAGCGTTATTTTGAATTTTTGTTGTTGTATAGTTTAGGTTCCTTTTGGACGTGGATATTGAATTTAGTGGTTTCTTAAGATGTGGGCTGTTCAAAATTTTTAATGAGATTTTTTGTAAAGCTAAGGTAGATGATAGATTTATTCGTTTCTAATTTCTGTTGTTGGATAGGCTTTGAATATGTATTAGATGTTTACTTTTAGGATTTGAAGTTTATAGCAGAGTCATTATTGTTCTGCCCCATTAATAATGATCTGGTTTACAATCCCGGAGATTGCTGTTTTCTATTACAAATTGAAGAAAACTTTGAAAGAAATTGTATTAACATACACCAATGATTGAAACCAGAATTGAATTGCTGAGTCAGCAATATAATGCGCCTCAATATTGTACACTGGTAGACCTTGACATGCTTTCAAGGTCATCCTTCATTGCTTTCACCATTTCAAATATACTTGTTGGCAATGAAATCACAAGAACTCCCATTTTTAACTTAGATCATTGTATGTATGATTTGTTGAAGATGATGAGCATTTGCATAATGTTTGTCTACGGCACATTAGAGTGGTATGATCTGAGGTCATGTCTGAAATACCATTATTGAGTTGAATTTTAAAATTCTTCTTGCTGAGAAGGGAATGTGTGCTCTTACACCCTAATAGGGGAGGACTTGGACCACTCAATACAGGGAAGCGCACTACTTCATATAAGGAATAGTTCCCTATTGGATTTGTGAATGGAAGGAGCAGGTACCAAATCCAAATACTGTTTTCAAAGGATATACAACAAAAGGTTCATTTATTTATTTTTCTCTGGGAGTCACTCACTGAACTTCATCTACTTTGATCAAGTTGACATGCCTTCATTCACAGATAGGAACATCTGGTAATGTTCAATCATGTCAACATGCCATTTTGGCTGTATGTGATCATAATATGGCTTCAGTTGAGAAGATTACAGGATCCTTTTCCATTAATTTAACTTTTGTATATTGCAGAGTGTATGTCAGCTTTATGATTGATTGACTAGTAAATATTGTGTAGCTAATTTGCTTCATAGTGGCATAATCTGAGGCTGTGTCTGAAACACCATTTTTGAGTTTGATTTTAACATCCTTCTTGCCAGAAAGGGACTGTGTACCAACTTAACAAGCACTGGTCTAGTAGCAAATCCTAGGGCAAACTTTGTAGAGTACTGCTTTAGTAGAAGCAGGTGGTCGTAGTTATTCTATATGGGTTTGCTTTTAAAATTTTCCCTGCAGAGAAAGAATTGAAGCTTCCACAACAATCAGTGTACTTGTAATAACAGGAGGGGACAAGCATTGTACTGGTAACCATCGTGAGGTGAAATTTGAACAATGGGTGATTGCGGATGAACTTCTTATGACTGGATTTATTTCAAGTAGCCTGATTCACATTGCTTGGAGAATATAATTAGATCATATGAGGTTGTAACAATGAAATTCATTTCCACATAATATTTTGTATACATCTGGGTTTGTCATTGTCTCATGCATTATGTTGGAAGTCTGAAGATGTGTATGATTCGAGATGATTAACCTACTTTTATGTTTGTGGTCATCTAACAACTAGTTTGTACTTGTTTCTACAACCAAGGAGTTTTTTTAATGCACAATATTGTACTATACTAGCATCCATTGCTTTTTAGTAAAAGGGTCTTCATGGCTGACATACCATTGTTCAAATAAGCAGAAGCATTGCAGAGAGTTGTATCTGAATGCAAGCCAAAAGCCAAGGTGGTTGACCTTTGTGAAAAAGGAGATTCATGTATCAGAGAGTAAGACTCCATAAGTCTACTATTTATCACTTCTGAATTTTCTGAGTGTTTAATTGCTATAGTTTGATGTTGAATTTGGTTATTTTTTATTGAATGCTAAAAGCTGTAGGAGATATGTTGTCTAATGGTTTGTTTGTTGCATTCTGTGCCAGATTAACAGGAAATATGTATAAAAATGCAAAAAAGAAGATAGAAAAAGGTGTAGCGTTTCCCACTTGTATCTCAATTAATAGCACGGTATGCCATTTTTCTCCAAATGTGGGGGATGAAACCATATTGGAAGAAAATGACATTGTCAAAATGTGAGTATCTTTAATCTACCCAGAGAATTATTAAATTGCAAGTGTCCGATTTTCTCTAGTGAGTTACACTGTTTGATTTTGTTCTGTAGCACTGCTTGAGAAAAAAACAGTCAATTTCATAGTTTTCTTTTTTCATACAATTAGGTATAGCTTTTGGAATCATTCTTATTTAATCCTTGTGTGGTTGCTTCTAATGGATTTTTCACTCTCTTTAAAAAGAAGATGCATGCAATGTTCAGTTTCACTTTAGTAATATGGGATTCATTAAGATATTTATACGGATTTAATAATCAATCTTCTTGGATGCCAGTGATATGGGTTGCCATATTGATGGCTTTATTGCAGTAGTGGGACACACATGTGTGGTCCAAGAAGGCCCTATTACTGGAAGGGCAGCAGATGTTATTGCTGCTGCAAAAACTGCAGCTGATGTTGCTTTGAGGCTTGTCAGGCCTGGAAAGAAGGTGAATATTGAGTTTATAGTTTTTCTTTTCTTGTTTTGAAGCACTGTACATCAGGAATGAATGTTAATTATAGGTCTAATATAATTAGTGATTTTTGTCTCATGGATTGTGATGCTTAGTCGTTAGTAGTTAGTACTTGTTTGAAATTGAAATATTGATTTGCTATCTGAATGCTGGGTATTACTATTGAGACATGCGCAAAATATGAGTACCATTTTTGATGAAACTCATGTTACTGGTATGTATATATGGTGATTCAGGTAAGTGGAAACAGATTCTTCTGTGCTTGGGTATACACATACATGTATACACATGCATATAGAGGGTATACACATACATGTATACACATGGAGGGTATACACATACATATGTAAACACATGTATATAGATATGTTTATATATGTATATACACACACATATATACATATACATATGTATATATATATATATATTATATATACACATATATGTATATATGTGTGTATGTATATAACACATATGTGTGTATATATGTGTATATATAGACACATATGTATGTGTGTATATATATACACATATGTATGTGTGTATATATATGCACACATGTATGTATATATATATAATACATATGTATGTGTATATATATGTACACACATATATGTTTGTAAGTGTATGTATATACACATACATATATATACACAAAACGTGTCTATACACACACACATATATATACACATATATGTATGTGTGTAGATATATATGTATGTATGTAGATACATATATATATACACATATGCATATATATACATATATATATATATATATATATACATGTACTTGTACTTGTACATACATATATGTATACATATGTAGATGTACATATACATATATGTATGTGTGTATATATATACACACACACACACACACTATATATCATTATTCGAGACTCGGACTCGGCTCGGACTCGGCTAGGGTGACTCGACTCGGCGACTCGGCGACTCGGACTCGGACTCGGCGCAGACTCGGCAAAATGAAAAAAGTTGAAAAAACCTTAGAAAATTAGAGATTTTTAAAGATTTAAAACTTGTTTCAAGCACCCTTTATTGAATACAACACAAATAAAAGCAAATTTGATCACATACACAAATATACAATGATCACATAAGTATAAAGTACACAAATTGTAGTTGCGCTGCTGAAGGAAATAACATACTTTGATATATAAAATTAGTCAAATGTATACAAAACTCATGGAAAATGAAATCCATGACATCAAATGTTCCATACAAATATGAAATATCAAAAGATTCAAAACAATAGCTATAAGTCTATCACTCTATGCCTATGGCACAGTGGAGCCAACATCCTTCCTACGAAGGTGTCTAAAGGTCCTGGATGATGTTGCAGTTGCAGCCATAGTCTCTGCCTGTGTCTGAGTCCCCATACCACTCTCTCCACCAGTAGCTATGTCTCCTCGTGCTCTAGCCTCCTCCTCAGCCATGGCTACAACCTCAGCCTCTCTCTCTGCCTGGTCCACCCAATCAAGGTCCTCGTCACTAAAGACTGCGTCTGTAGCCTCAGTGATCCACTCAGACTGTGGATCAACCTCCTCTAAACAGATCGGGGTGTTGTCGTGGTCAAAAGCCTTCCTGTATCTGAGCCGAAGGTTGTAATGAACATATACCAGGTCATTCATCCTCTCCACTGTCAATCTATTGCGCTTCTTGGAGTGTATGTGCTCAAACATACTCCAATTGCGCTCACAACCGGATGAACTGCATGGCTGGCTCAATATTCGTATGGCAACATTTTGCAGGTTCGGTGTATCAGAACCAAACATCTCCCACCATCCATCTGAGATGAGAAAAAGAAACAAAATCAATCTCATTTCAAGTTTCAAGTTCAAGTTCAACATTTAATAATAAATTATAATATAAAAAGATGAAAATTATTGCCTTAAATATATTTTTACCTGGCATTAATTTTGTCCTACTATCTTTGCACATTTGACGTGCAAAGAAGTCTCCTCGTGCCTTAGTGAAGGCATCTATCTCCTGCACTATCTGTGTAGTAACAGCGGGCAACATTCTCTCTATCGTCGAGTAGAGCCCACTAAGAATTTCTCTATCTGCACGGAGATCACGGCGGAAGTGGAAGGCCGGATTTAGGAAACATGCGGCTGCATGGATGGGCCTATGGAGTTGGTTTTGCCATCTCCTATCAATGATCTCCCAAATGGGACGATACTTATCATCAACTCCACCATAGACTGATCTAATGGCCTCTTTGGCCCTATCCATGCCCTCATATATGTAGCCCATTGCGGGCTTCTCCCCATCTGCAACTCGTAGGAGAACTAGCAAGGGCTCAATAAACTGCAAAGTGCAAACATGTTTCACAAATAAGTAAGTGTGACTGTCAATGAAAATGAACAAATAAAAGTAAGATATGATTAAAAATTAAAACATAATAAAGAATTAAATGTTACCTTCACAATCTCATCTGCTGGTGTCCAAAACCCTGCCTCATCAAATATGCAATCAGCCACAGCAATCCCTGCAGTGCTTGTAGAAAAGGATGAGGAAGACCACTCCTCACTAGCAAACATGCGCCTCAAAGGTGCCCTTGACCGAATCAAGGATTGCAACATGATAAAATTTGATGCAAACCGAGTGATGCCAGGACGAGACAACTCCCTCAACCCCGTGTATTGCCTCATAAGGTTAAGCACCCATGCATGATTGTAAACAAATTTGCAAATGTTTCTTGCTGATTCCATACATGTTTTTATCCATGGGAGCTTGCCAAGATCCTCCATCATGAGGTCAATGCAATGGGCGGCACATGGAGTCCAAAATATAGTTGGGTGCCTCTCCATCAATAATCTACCAGCAGCAACATAATTTGCTGCATTATCTGTCACCACTTGAACTACATTTTCTTCCCCCACATCGGCTATCACCTCCTCTATAGCCTCACATAAGTATGTGGCATTTTTGAATTGGGCGGAAGCATCAATGGACTTTATGAAGACAGTGTCACCTGAAAAAATAAGCAAAACCAAATTACCAATTATTCAATAAATTAAAAACATAAATCAGCCTTATTAAATTATTAATCACTAAATCAAATTCAAATATCAATGTATTAAGGTAAGTACAATTACCTCCAGAGGAAACTAGAAAGTTCAACAGCGTCCTATTTCTCCTATCGGTCCAACCATCAGTCATGATGGTGCAACCAATCCTCCTCCATTGCACACGCTGCTCCTCTAATTGTGCTTTCACATCCGCCACCTTTTGAGTCAAAAGTGGGCCCTTTAATTCATCTTCGCTGGGGGCTTTGAACCCCGCCCCACATATGGTTATTGCATCAACCATGTTTTGCCAAAAAGGAGACCTAAAACATGTCATAAAATGAAAAGATTTAAGTTTTTAACTTTAAATTTGAATTCGATAGTGAGATACATCTAAATTCTAAAACAATAAAATTTAAATATAAATTTTAAAACAATTAAACGAAAAAAGAATTACCTGGCTACATGGAAGGGAATGGTGCAGTAGTACCAAAAGTCTGCAATTGTTTTTTTTGCTGCATCGTGTGCATCCTTGTTCCAACCCATGCTCTCAAGCGACGGTTGGGAACCAGGAGTAGTGCGTGGTACAAAATATGAGTCCACCCTAGATTTACGAACTCTAGGGCCAATACTAATACTGCCACTACCACTAGCAGTAGCAGCGCCACCAGCACTAGGAGTACGCATAGGAATAGATGGTGCAGAAGCAGAAGCACTAGCAGAAGCACTAGCACTAGGACGGTATGGAGGCATGGAAGAAGCATCTCCAACAGCACCAAGTCCCTGTCCAACTCCAACACCTGCCAACTCCTCCCTCTGTCTCTTTCTAATTTCTTTTTGCCTTTCAAAATTTTCTAATTGCACCTGCACTTCACGAACAACCTCAATAGGTGCTAGGGTGCAGCCCACTGCATCATGGATGGGTATGCGTGCAAGGTGGTATTTCAATCTATTTATGCCTCCATGATATATTGTTTTGCAGTATTTACATTTTGCTTCTCCTCTTTTCATTCCGGGAAAGATTTCAGCATGTTTCCAAGCAGGGTCTTTTCTGACTGGGGTTTGAGACATTGTGAAAATAATAATATGGTTTGATTTGCAAATGAATGTGGCTGCAATAACAAGTAGGGTTTGTAAAATTATTTAAGTTGCAAGTAGGGTTTGTAAATAAAAATGCAAACTATAATAATTTAAAAACAATGATTTTACAAATTACAATGAATTATTTGTTAAAAAAACACAAAAAAAACCATTAAAATCAAACTTACCTCTTAGATTTGGCTTGGAATGCAATGCAAACTCCTCCCAATCACTAGCAATGAACTTTCAATGCACCTCCTTAGCAGTATGAAGCTTCCCAAATGATATATGACCTTGCTTTTGTTTTAAACAATTTGCTGGTTGCCCTCTCTTCTCCTCCTATTTTTCTTCACAACTCTCTCTTCTCCTCCTATTTTGCCAAAAGAGTGAAATGAAGTTGCTTTTAGGGTTGGAGAGAACATATAGAACAAAAAAAAAACTAACTTTAACTTTTAGTTTTATGTTTTTTTAGTGTTTTAACTTCTTGCTGCCGCGGCCGGGTCACAGGGTCGGGACTCTCCGAGTCTGGGCGAGTCTGGCGAGTCCGCGAGTCAGACTGACTCGGCGTGTCGTGCTCCCCAGACTCGGCCGGCTGGCTCGCCCGGGACTCAGTCATGGTGAGTCATGGCGAGTCTCGTTACTATGCTATATATATATATATATATATGTGTGTGTGTGTGTGTCTATAAATATATATATGTTATTTCCTAGTCACTGTAACTACTTCCCTCATATGTTGTTCCCTCTCCACGACCACACCTAAAGCTGCATAAAATCCATAATTCAAGATGTTGGAGGTGGCATAGACATATTCATATGTGTTTACTCATTTCAAACTTAAGTTTAACCATGCACACTTGGTGGATGACAACCATCAATCTCCATTATTTGGTCTCTTTCAAAGTTTATAATTCTTTTAAGCTGCATATTGATGATGCAAGATGGTCCAGGTGGCATATACACATTCACATGCTTTTACACACTTCAAACTTAAGTTTAAACATGTATCACTTGGTGGATGACGCCCATCACTCTCCACGGTTTGGTCTCTTTCAAAGTCTATAATCCTTTAAGCTGCATAAAATTGATGATGCATGATAGTCCAGGTGGCATATACACATTCACATGCTTTTACTCACACCAAACGTAAGTTAAACCATGCACACTTGGTGGATGAAACCTATCACTCTCCACTATTTGGTCTCCTTCAAAGTTTATATTACTTTTAATTTTCATCATCCCTTTTAGTATTATCTCATCTATTTTGCCAACCTTGACCGCTACTCTTTATTTTTGTTTTCATCTCCCAGTCTATAACAACTTCCCCCATAGTGCCCCTCTCCACCATCACCCTTCCCTTTCCCACTCCTATCAACCCATCCCACCTTTCCCATTGTTTTTAATGTTTTGATCCTTCATTCCCATTCCATTGCCACATCCTTGCTCTCCGCAGATGTGCATTAAAAAATTTGCTGCTTCTATCCGTTATCCTCTAGGTAAAATTGAGACTCTTTGCTAACATAAAGGACTATCTGATCTTGGAGACATAGATAATGAGTCATGACTGAACAATGCCACTGTACATGGAATTATTGACAGATCTAGTCAAAAGGATCTGAATGACATTCTGCTGCAGCATTCCCTTTGCAGTATTATCAACCAATCTTCCAACAAATATGGTTTGTTAAATGACACTCAGGTAAGAAAACTTGTAAATATGCCCTAAAATACCAAGATATGTTCTTAGAGGATTCAATGCTTCAAGGCACAGGGTGCCGCAAATCTGTCGTGGAATTGCCCAGGTACATCGCTGGACAGACCAGGGTGATTCTGGGACAGATCTGCAGCACCCTGTGCAATTCCATGGATTACCCATACCTGTACCTGAAGTGTTTCGTATCTGTTTCCGGGGAGTTTCCAGGCCAATTCATTAATACAGGATGAAACCATTTTTATCACACCTTTTATTGTTTTACCTCATGTTAATATTTAAGTCTATTGGATCAGGGATACAATTCAATTATTTATAATAAATACGTGCATTAGATGTAATAATTTGCTAACCATGAGTTGTTGATGTCTTGTATACATGAATTTTATCAGCTCCATTAAGATTCACAGCGAGTTTTCTGTTATCAGTTTGGATCATAAAACCAACCAGTTTCTTCACTGTTCTACTTATTGGTCCTTTCGGTCTAACTTGTTGGTGATACACGAGTCTGTCTGTAGCACCATAGCTAGTGCCACTTATTGTTACAATTCAATCACTTTGTAAATAAGCAGACTCGTCAGAGAAATGTTAAAATATTTGGTAAAGAAAATTTAGCGGACAAGCATTGCTGTCTGTAAGATCCTAAGAACTTACTACTCAAGCTCTAGTTGATAGGAAGTGGCAATGGTAAGTTGCTAATGAGAATGTGCCCTTTAGTGTCAGCTATACTCCATGAGGCTAAGTAGGTTTGGGAGGAATCCTTATTCGAATGGACAGGCTCCACAAAGTGAATGTGAGGTGTCTGAGTAAGTTGTGCAATTATGATGAATGAATTTTAAGAGTTACCTGTTCCCAAGATTTTGTTTCTATCCTTCATTAGAACCACATCTATTCATGTTCATTATAATGAAGGTAAAATATTCCAATTATTTGAAGGAATTAGGATGAAGTTCAACAAGGAAAAATTTAAGAAAATTAAAAAGTGGTTCTAAATTAAGCCTTATGTAAATTTTTTTACTTTTATAAATATACTAATAAATTGTCTAAAGGAAATTAAATAATATTAATAGTATATAAAAACTAGAAAATATTATATATACTAAATATATATATGATGTAATATATTTTCTTATATATATAATAAATAATAAATGAATTTATAAAATAAATAATATATATATAATAAATAATATATAGTAAAATAATTTATTGCATATAAAATAATGTAAAATATATAAAAGCAATATAAATTAATAATATTAATGAGTATATAAAAACTAGAAATATTATATATACTAAATATATATATGATGTAATATGTTTTCTTATATATATATATATATAATAAATAATTTATAAAATAAATAATATGTATATAATAAATAATATATATAATAAATAATTTATTGCATATAAAATAATATTAATTAAAAATATATAAAAACAATATAAATTAATAATATTAAATATAAGAACATATTAAGTATATCAAAACACAATTTAGAATTTACAATTAAAATTGACTAATATACATTTATAATCTTTTTAATTTACAAAATAATAAACTATAATAAATTTTAAAACATTTATATTTAAATAATTTTTAAATTTTAATTTAAATATTGTAAATATATTGATAACTAAAAATCTAAATTAAAGATTTTACCATATTAAATTTTAATAAAGTACAAAAAAGTCGTCACATTTTACATTTCAATGGGTTAAGTTTTAGGAAAAATAAAAAATGGTAATGTTGCAGGAGGAAAGGATGACCAAAAGATAACATTCAAAACTTAGAGCTGTTGTGTCGTGCCCGTCTGAAGGATGCATAATGGTGATTGGAAGCCGATGAATTGTAGTTCCCAACATGAAAACTAGAATCATTTGCAAGTAAGTGTGGTAGGGCTCTACCTCCCGCAGATGCAGCTTGCACATATAATGATGCAGATTCATGACTTTGCAACAGCGAGATGCAGGGCGATTACGAGCGGCCCAGGTGGAAAAAAATCAATGTTCAGCAGGTCTCACGAAGGGGCCAGCGTCTCCAATATTAAGGGGGCCGGGTCACCGAGCGGGGGACAAAGAGATCTAAGTTTGGGGCGGTGAGGCGCTGATATACATAGGGTACTTGAATAACTAGTTATAAAAAGATGTTTTAGAATAACAATTCAAATTAAACTTTGGCAAATTAGTAAAATTGCAAATACTAACATTTTGAATACTTGAAAACTATTAGTAATCACTAATCAAATAAAATATTAAAATTTGACAAATGAAATTGTCGAATTTGAGATTTCTATTATATGAATATCGAAAATATGACATGTCACATCATAATATCATATCATAATGATAAAAATAAGTAGCATGAGTACATTGATAGTTTGATATCATAATCAAAATAAGTACAAAATGCAAAAATGTAGTTAAGGGAGGCCTCTAATCATCCCCAAACTCCTCATCACTCGAACTACTAGAATCCTCGCGATCAAGCACTGCCAAACTAATACCAACCAGCCCTGCATCTGAAGCCGAAACTGCAGCATCCTCATCAATCTGTGCTGGCTCCTCTGGGTCTACATCCCACCGTGCTGCTGGACTCTCTTTGTACAAAAGTGATTTGTGGTCAATGAGACGCAAAGCACTATGTACAGCCACAAGCTTCTCTGCTCTCCTAGAGGTAAGTCTGTTCCTCTTAAGAGAGTGGATGAAGCTATATGTAGACCAGTTCCTCTCAGCAGCTGAAGAACTAGAAACCTGAGATAACAATCGAATGGCTAGAGTGGTAGTCAAAGATCCTGATCCATGGCAAGTCCACCACAAAATTGGGTCCTCCTGCGCCATAGTTCGCATATCCATCTTGGCTGCATCTGAATAACCTCTAAGAGTGGCAAATTTGGTCCACTCAGTGCGAATCACACTGGCATCTACATCATCATACATCCTCTCAATGCACCTAAAGAACCCTGCCTTCACCTCTGCATCCTGTATCGGTGTTACTCTACCAGGCCTAGTCAAGTACCACTTAGGATTAAGTGCATAGGCTGCCATGTGCAAGGGAGTGTTGAGCTTCTCCCATCTCCTGTGAATGATTGGCTGAATGTGCTCGTGGTAGAATGCTAATGTAGGGTCCCTCTCTCGCACAACAACCCTCATTTGATCAAGCATAGAATCAATGCACTCATACACCTCTCCAAGGCTAGGTGCATCCGCATCCCCATGCCTGATAACCTGGAAAACTGGTTTAATGATGGCAACAATATATTTTGCATCAGCCCAAAACACATCGCTCTTCACTGTATCCTTCACCTTCCTCCCATGCTCTGTCCTAGACTCGGCCCACCTACTCCAATCTGCTGTCATGACCATGAGTTGCAGTGCCTCTTGCAACTCAATCATTCTGTCTAAGAGAATGAAATAAGAACCATATCTCGTATCAGTAGGTTTCAGGAACTCCTTCTTAGCGAAGGTCCTGAAAAGTGCATGTGATGTGTGGTGGTTGCAGATAAACATCTGCACATCTCTCGCATCATGAACCACTGCTCTAATCCATTCAATCTTTCCCATGTCCTTGAGTGCATTGTTCATGGCATGCACACAACATGGGGTCCACCAGATATGCCTATAAGTAGCCTCAATAAGTCTCCCTGTAGCTTTGCACACATGCGCAGCATCTGTCACAACTTGGACCACATTTTGTGGCCCAACCTCCTCAATAGCACCTCTGAGAACCTCAAACTGAAAATCAGCATCTTTGCGATGCCCTGAACAATCAACTGCCTTAAGAAAATATGGGCCCTCAGTACATGTAACCATGATGTTAATGAGTGGACGATGGCTAATGTTCGTCCACCCATCCATGACTATGCTACATCCTGTCTCAATCCAACACTCCTTCATCTTCTCCATCAACAAATTGATCTTGGAATAGTTCTTATCCAAGATCGCTGTCCTCAATTTCGTCTCACCTGGTGGCACATATGATGGTCCTCCCTTTGCCACCATCGATATCATATCCTTAAAATAAGGAGATCGGGCAACATGAAACGGGATGCCATTGGCAAAGAAGAACTTGCCAATGGCATCATCTATCTCATCCTTGAGCTGCACATTAAACAAATCTGCAATGGGGTTACTTTGAGTTTGACTTTGCACTTTCCGTTTCCCCCTCCCCTCTCCTGCATAGGCACTAGAAGAAGAACCTGGTGTCCCTCCTACTCTCGTCTGCAAAGTATGGCTAGATCTTTGTTGTTGGCTATGCTGAAGCTGTGTCCTATGAGACAAAGTAGTAGGCACAGGTGCAACTGGAGTATCATCAGGAACACCCCATAACTTATTTATTTCAATTTTGAATTTCAGGTTTTCTAGTTTTATCAAAAAACGACATATCCCCACACCTTTTCCTTTAATGAAAAGGAGGTGTGCATTAACTCTAGTGATACTGCCATACCACCCACCACCACAAAAGTTGCACTTCCACCTCCTTGTGCCACCAATTGTTGCCGCTTGCGGTTGCCTACTTAGATCTTTTGTTGCAAATTGTTTGAGAGGGGAAGTGGGATCAAAAGGACCCCTAGCATACTTTGCCAATATTGCAGAAGGGCAATTTACATTACTTGCTTCACTTGCCATGGAACTAGTTTGGACTTCATGCTCATCCCCATGGTCATCCCCCTCAACCCCAGGTTCATATTCAGGATCAACATCACTATGTGAATGAGCTTCATCCTCACTCATGTTGATGTCATCATTGTCATGAGAGCTCATTGTGACACTGCAATAAACAAATAAATTCTATAAGTGCCTAGTTTCAGCCTAGTTTCTGTTTAACAAATTTGAAAATAAAATTTTAAAATTTCATGATGAATCTTGATGGAAAGATGAAAGAAAAAAAAATGAGCCTTGAAATGAAAATGAAGAATATGAATATGCATTTGCAGCCATGTATATGAAATTATGATTAAATTTTTAATCATAATTTCATAGACATGTGGCTGCAAATGCATATTCATGTTTTGATTTTCATTTCAATGCCCATTAAAAACATCAAACTACATTTTCAAAATGAATCTAAAAACTTGGAAAACAAAACAAAAAAAAATTGAAAAAACTAAGAAAAACAGTCATAAAATCCTACCTTGTGCTTGAAAAATCCTTCAAAATTGGTGTAGAATGCTCCTCCTCTTCTTCTTCTTTCTCCTTCTCACCCCTCTTGCACTTGCAGCACCTCAAACTCACTCTTTCACTCACTCTTCTCACTGGTTTTTCTCTTCTTCACCTAGCTGCTCCAAAACATCAAATGCATATATGAGTAAAAAAGAAAGCAATTTGAGAGTTTTATTTCATTTAGAGGCTTTGAGATGGGTCCCATAGGCCTTTAGGGTTCGGCCCCATGCACAAACTTCAAGAAAAATAAAAGATTTTTAAAAAAAAAGCACTTTAAAATGTGTCCCAGTGCGGGAGACTCCTGGGCGTCTCTGAGACGCTCGAGGGACGCTTGGACGTCTCTGAGACGTCTCGGAGACGCCCAGACGTCTCCCCCGTCTCAGAGACGTCTCTCACGTCCCGGCGGCAGTGGCGGGACGGCCAAGGGACGTCTCCATGGCGTCCCCAAGTCTCTGAAACGTCCCGGACGGGGAGACGGCACAAAAAAGGGGGGAGACGCGTCTCCGTGGAACACTGCATACAACACTTTTGCAAAATTTTGTCCACTCAACCTATGAATGACTGCCCACCCCACGATCAATCCATCAATGGGTGAGCTATTTTCTTCCAACTATAGATTTGCTCCTCCATTTCTAAATTTCTTCACAATCACCGCCGACAAAGAGAAGCAGTCAGACATTCACATTCGCTCTTATGCAGTGCCCGACATTTGTCCATGACTTAGCCATAACATGCAACTGTGCTATTACTCCAGAATCCCAGATACTCAAATTGTTGTGAATCCCATGGAGATGATTCTCAGAATTTGGTTGCCCATTGTCTGTGACGTTGCTAAAGTGCTCAGGTTGAGCATTTTTCTCCCCATGCAAGCGATGACTACCAAATCCGGCGGTCCAATGTGCGGGCAAGGGCGTGAAATGGGAATGTGCTTGTTCAGACGAACGTGAGAAGGAGAAACATTGCAGTCTGAGTTGCAGGTTTCCTTGGGTGGCTCTGATCATTCCAATGGTTATCCTCTATCTCAAGTACAGTTTAGACCCTCAATCTTCACCTGAAATTATTTTATTTGATACATATTTAAAACCTTTGGTGTCTTTACTTTAAGTTATTATAGAGCTATTTTATTTACCTTTGAATTAAGGAATATAAATATCTTTCTTTTAAAACAAGAAATTTGAGAGAAACGAAATTTGGTGATGCAATCTTTTGGATTTTATTGAAATATTTAAATTTACAATAAATTTATAAATTTTAATATTTAATTTTTTTAATTATTTGTATATAACAAGTTAATTACCAACTTTTTAGATTAAAATATTATTTTATTTAAAACCACCTCGAACATTGCGCACCGATAAACACGGAAAATACAATTTATAAAAGACTCAAATATACATTATCTTGTTGGTTCTCCGGTACGCATTTATTTCGTAATGTATACTAAAGATTGAAAGCGGACGATCTCCATCTCATCAAACTTATTCCTCGATCTTTCCTTCAATCTTCTCCCTCGATCTTTATTCTCCTGACTTCCATCTTTTCCCTCGACGCCTCGACGACGATCTTTCTCGACACGCTGATCCCGATTACGATTTCTTTTCGCTTCTCGATGATTTCCCCATCTCCATATCTATCTCACCTCACATCACCACCACCTGCTGCAGGACAATCTCAAATGACAAATTACAATCAAATAAAGCAATTTATTAGACTAATTCACTAATGTTCATCTAATTTAATTAAATAAATCAAATTATTTAATTAAGTCCCCTAAAGTCCTCTCATTTGATTTAAATAAATCAAATTATTCAAATCAAATGTCACAATCCCCTAATCCCTTCAAATTGATTAATTCTGAATGAATTAACTCCTAATCTTGTTCACATATATATATATATATATATCTCGATCTCCCTCTCACTCCTATCTCTATCTCTTTATCCCTCTCCATGTTCCTCTCTATCTCTCTATATTGCCCTCTATATATCTCCCTCTCTATATATTGAGCTATATATCCCTCGCACAAGATGGTCTGATTGATCTGAGGAAAAGTCGATCTGATCGACGGATCTTATCGGACGCGCATGGATTTATCTGATCGCCGTGTTGATCGATTTTGTCTGATCCGATCCGATGCCTTTGATCTCGACGACGCGGTTTTCGACGGACGCGCGCCGATCTTTCCGACCCGGATCTCGGACGCGGGATTCGACGACGGACGTGGATCTTCCTCGACCTGGTCGATCCTGTCCGGTTTCATTTTCGAGGTTTGATTGACCACTGATATCTTTCCGATCTGGTTTCAATAATGTTTGGATCCCTATAAGTGGATGCACAATTGATTTGATGCTATCACTTCTCCATTGAGACCTTTGTTGCACAAACAACATCATTTGCTAAATGACCTACCAATTGACCTCATGTACTGCACAAATGTATGCAAAAAATAGACCAATTTTTTCCCTAATTGACCTTCCACACCTCTTCGATGTACTCATTGTACACAAAGGTGCAATTGCTAGTAATATTTATATGTATGAATTTCTATTATTTTATTTTTGCAAGGCTTTGTTATTTTTAGATAAGTAATTACATAGAATGTCAAGACGAAAATCTAGCATTCATACATATGCAATGGCAATCCCCCTAATAACCACTAGGCTAGCAATCACAAATGTAACTTGCAAGGAAAAGAGATTAATTTTCATTAGAGAAGATGTTTATTTATATGTTGGATACTGTCCTCTTCAAGTTTAACTATTTAACAAAAGTGCCATACAAAAGAAAACTGTAACCACATCTCATACTCACAACTGTTGCAAAAAGTATACCACAGAAAGCTCAAAACACCTAAACCAACTTTACCTTAGTTTTCCACTCAATGGGAAGGTTCGTTCACATGTTCCATTGCTTACAACAAGTAGCAATATCATGACAATCAAAAATTCCAAAAAGTGGTAAACAACAAATCCTTGTCCTATCCCAAAGGCATTGCATCTTGGACCAAAGAAAGCACACATAATCCCAACACAACACATGTTTTGGCAAAAATAAGCTAAAAGACACAAGTCATATGTCTATTCAAATGCAAATGATAGTCAAAGTGTAAGCTTGACAAAATCTATTCAAAACAAGAGAATTGTAAGGTGAAGAAACAAAAGCAACACTTTGAGGAAAAAACGTTGTATACCAGTTGTTAAATGGCAATTCAATATTTGATTTTGGGACAAGCCAATGCCATAACAATGGGAATGATAGCTTTTCATAGTTTTAATATTTGTTCTAAAAGACAACTACCAATTTTTGTCAACATGTTCTAAATCCAAGTTATCGAATTCTCAAGTTCTAGGACACGAACCCATGCCAAAATGTCCCAAGAGCGGGAGCAGTGACAAGAGCGCCCAAGGAGTGTCTTGGCCACCCCAAGTTCCCTATGGATACATCATTTGCATACACATGGAACCTAGCGCAGCTGGGACACTCCCTAGGTGCTCCCTGGTGCCAAACCATCATAGGCACAATTTTTTTAGTTAAAAAACACAAAAAAAAATCCCTAAAAGGTTTCCTAAATCTAAAATGTGCCCCTCATTGTAAACACAACTTTATTTCTCTCAAACACACCCTTGCTAAGCCATTTTTGCATTTTGAAAGGTCGTTGGTTTCTTTCTAAGGAGATCGATCACAAAGTGCCAAAGGGGTGAAGATAACTTGCACAAAGGAGATCTAGTCATCTAAGGTAAGCATTTTAACTAATTCTTTTAGTTTTTTAACAAATTTTTTCAAGTTTTTGATGAATTTTTTTAGGCTTTTGATAAAAAAAATCAAATTTAAAAAAAAAAAAAACTAGAAAAAGGAAACAAGTTTCAAGATTTTTTATAATACTTTTTGGTGTTTGTTTCAAACTTTTATTAGTGTATACATATTGTAGGGTTGCATTTATTTATTTATTTACTTAATTTAAAATTTTATAATTTCTTACTACAACAAATTCAAATTGCAATCTATTTGGAATGGCCACTAATTCAACTTCAGTGGGTATTGAAACAAACAATTTAAATATGATCAAGCATCTCATTTATGGAAATATATTACGATGTTTGATCAACTTCCAAGAGGTGGGGCTTTTATTTGGAATTATAATGAGTGTGGAGTCCAATTTAAGTGCTCATACATTTAAGTGTCACTTGTGTGCTATAAGTGTGTGTGGGATTAGATTTTAAGAAAGGCGAAAAAAGAAGGGGTTGCCAAAAGAAAAAATTATGGCATTCATTAAAAAGCAATAAGTTGATGTCGTCAATGAGAGAAAAACTAAAATCGCATCCTTTAGCAAAGAAAACAGCAATGAAGACACCTACAGATTCAGTAATGGCCTCCCAACATCCTTTCTTGGAGACACCCTCTATCCAAGAAGAAGATCCCTCTCCTTCCCACAAAAGAGGCCCATTGGTTAAGGCATTTCAAAATGAAACAAGAGACATTGCAGAGGAAAAAATTGCATGTTGCATTTATGTCAATAGCCTTCCTTTCAACTTGGTGAGATCACCATATTGGCAAGAAATGGTGAAAACAATCAATAATGCAACTTTTGGTTCCACAAGTCGTGGGTATGAAAAGGTGCGCACCACCTTATTGGCAAAAGAAAAAAAACATTGCAAAGACATCACTCAAACCAATTAGGGATTCTTGGTTTGAAACAAGAGTGTCGATAATTTATTATGGATGGAAGGATTGCAAAAACCAGCCTTCAATAAATATTATTGCAATGTCCCCCAAAGGGGCAATGTTTTTGAAGGCAGTTGATTGTGAGGGGCAAACTAAGGATGCAAAATTCATTTCTAAAATCCTCATTGAGTCCATAGTGATGGTGGGTCATGAAAATGTTGTCCAAATCATTATGGACAATGCGAAAACTTGCAAGACTCCAGGTGCTTTGGTTGAGGAAAGGTATGCACACATTTTTTGGACACCATGTACCGTACACTCCCTTAATTTGGTGATGCAAGCAATTGGTACTCAAATAGAGTGGGTGAAAGTTATTTACACTGAGGGTGAGGAGATCCAAATGTTTATGATAAACCATCATATGTCACAAGACATTTTCAAGACTTTCTCAAATATGGAATTGTTAAAGATAAATTTAATTTATTTTTAAATTTAGTTTATGTCATGCTTACTTATATGTTAATGTGTTATTAACTTAATTTCTACACAACGTTAGGTTATTGAGACCCAATTCATATCACACGATCGTTTTGAGACAACTTGTGAAGGAGAGGCATTGGGTGTTATGGTCACTAGCCACCAATGGAGTGTTTGGAAGCAATCGAAATCAAAGAGGGCCCAAAAGGTCAAGTCATTGATCTTAGATGATGATTGGTGGGCTTGTGTGGACTATGTTTTGAGTTTCACTAAGCCTATTATGAGTATGATCAAGTTTGTTTATACAAATCAGCCATGTTTGGAAGAAATCTATGATGGCATTGACTCCATAATAGAAAAATAAAGATCATAATAGCACAGAAAAAGAATGATCCCGAAGAAATATTTTCGTTGTGGCAAAAATCATTCATCATAGTTGGAACAAGATGAACCCACCATTGCATCTCCTTGCATATGCGTTATCCCCCAAATACTATAGCACAAAGATACTTTCTTTGCTAGAGAGAATTGCACCATCTAGAGATCTTGATCCAGAAGAAATATTTTCGATGTGGAAAAAATCATTCATCACAATTGGAACAAGATGAACACACCATTGCATCTCCTTGCATATGCATTATCCCCCAAATACTATAGCACAGAGATGCTTTCTTTGCTAGAGGAATTGCACCATATAGAGATCTTGATCCCGTAGAAATATTTTCAATGTGGAAAAAGTCATTCAACATAGTTGGAACAAGATGAACACACCATTGCATCTCCTTGCATATGCATTATCCCCCAAATACTATAGCACAGAGATACTTTCTTTGCTAGAGAGAATTGCAACATATAGAGATAGCGAAGTTGGTAATGGGTACAAGTTGGCATTCCAAAGAATCTACTCAGATCTAGAAGTGGTGGGTAATGTTAGGAAAGAAGTTGGCAAGTTCATCTTAAGACGAAATCATAGTATTTGTGCTCTTCGAGACCAATACAATGAAGATGCTCATATATGGTGGTACCTCCACAGACAAGATTATTTGTTCCTCCAAACTCTTGCAATCAAGATTCTATCACAAGTAAGCATTCTTTATTTTTTATTTTTTACCATTTGTAGACTTTAGTACTTACCATTCTTTAATTTCTTTTGCATTTTTTATTTTTAAATTGTGTTGGTTTTCTCTCCAATTTCAACAAGTTACAAGTTCTTTGGCTGAATGGAATTAGAGTACATACTCCTTTATCCACTCAGTGAAGCATAACCGGTTGGCTGCAAAAAAAGCAGAAGACTTGGTTTATATCCATTCCAACTTGTGTCTCCTATCACATAAGCAAGATGACAAGAAGGAAGGGGCAACGAAGCATCGGGATATAGCCCCTAAGTGTACTAACTTGGATGCATCTATTATAGAGCTTGCTAGAGTCAATATAGATGATGACGAGGCTCTTACACATGATGTACCTAGTGGGAGTGGCACTCCATTTGCTGCTTGTTCAAATGATGGTGAACCAAACAATGACCTTGTTCTAGTTCCTTTTGATAAAGATTGAAGACAATTATACAAAAAAAAAATATTGTCTTTATTTCAAATTTTGTACTTGTAATGATTTTCATTTGAATCATCCTAAACATATATGATATATGACATAATATTGAAATTTTGAACTATCAATTGACATTTATTTTTATCACTACCATTGATCAATGATAAACTATCATACTATCAAATGTTTTTACAATTTTGTATATTTTTAAAAAAAAATTGCATATATATAATACAGCCAAGAAAAATTTCTAAGGGCAAAATGGACAATCACTAAAAAAAGCCTACCGAGGCCAGTTGAACTAAAGAAATAGAAGTCTACTTGGTGATAGTATATATCTCAATGAAGATCTGGCACTATCGAAATTGAGAATCTCCCATCAAGGTAGAAATTATAATAGATATTCATACGGATGTCACACCCATAGATTACAAACTCAACAAATACTCACAAATGAAAACCTAAAATGTGAAATTCGTAATCAAACTTACAATTTGGCTAGAGGGAAAAACACAATAAATACACTACAAATCTATAGTGTAGACACATAAAAATAGCCTTGACTTGCAAACCATATTTTCTATGACAACCACGCTTCTCCCTACCTACAATTAAATAATTACCATTAATTATTTAATAACATGACCAAGTAATCTTTCAATTAAATAAACTTATTTATTTAATCCACTTTCTATCCCACCAAATAAATAATTAAAACAATTATTTATTGTCTTTTGTCTCATTCCCATTTATGAATTAAACCATTATTTAATTCATCAGTCAACCTTCCTTCACAAATCAAATAATTTCTATTATTATTTGATTTTCCAACTACCTCTTATTCTATCTCATTTATTTTCCACCATTGATTTAATTGGCTAAATCTCAACCCTTCATTTCAAAGCTTGCCCTAACTTTGACCTAATGTTGCCCTAACCCTAATCCTCCTTATGACATTGATTCTTGGCCTTTGATCTTAGGGTTTCACCAACTTTTAATCATGTACATCGATTCTCAATTTGAAATTCTTTAAAATGATCTCTCTCAATCCATTTTGGACACACGGCATGCTTGAGAGCTTTGAGTACTTAAGCACACATTACTTCAATATTTTGATTGTCTTTGGCATAGGTTATAGTTGCACTTCAATTCTGAGGGCAATCATACCATTTGTAGCAAGATGGAGAAGGCCAATGGAGGTCATTCAATGGAAGCTTGAAGATCAAGTGATGTTGTTTCAATATTCTTACGATTCTTGTTTTCATTGTGCTCTATTGTTGATTGGGATTTAGTTTATTATTGCTACTTACAATAATTCTGAAAATTTTATCCTAACTAAATATAGCTTTTTCCTATATAAACAAATTCACCCTTGACATTTCCTCACACAACATTTGCAAGTTTGCTTGAGTGAATTTGAACAAGTTTGAAGCAATTTTGAGAAGCAAAATTGTGCAATTTTGAAATTCCAAGTCATAATTGTTTTCTTCTTTTTTTCCAAAACATTGCAAGATGCCAAGAATGTAATCTTAGATCTAGATTTTCAAACATGTTCTCAATGCATTGAATTCAATTTACATTAATTTTAATTTTGATTTTAGTTGTTTATGAATGAAAATGCTATTTTTTTTCTAGGTAAGGTTTAAGGTTTAGGCACAATAAAATATTACTTTACTTAAATTAGTTCATGCTACTACATCAATATGAATAGGACAATTTTGGGTACAATTTGTTCTAGAATCAGATTCTAAATAAATTACCTATGCATTCAAGAAAGGTTCAATTTTTCCATATTAAAATTGTTTGGAATTAGCAAAGAACAAACCAAGGTAATTCCAAGTCAAATATGGCAATTCGAAGGTGTTTTTGTCATAATTCTAGAAGTAGGCAAAAATTTCAATGCATTTTTTTACTTATTGACCACTGAAAAACCCTAAACATCATTTCTCATTTTGTGAATTTAATGAGTTGTTAGAAAAAGGAAAGAGACACAACTACCAAAGGAATAGTGACTACAATATATAATAGGCTGCCTTTGAATTCCCTTTGAATCACGACTCCTATTGGATATACTTGTGATAAAACCTAGCATTATGGCATATCCATCCCTCTCCCCCACGTATCTCAATGTGACTTATTAAAGCAAAAGCATCTTGGACAAATTGGCAATGACCATCAACAAAAAGTAATTGACTGTGTTTTCTTTGTTTGTGTCTTTCAAGTGTTTGGACTTTGGAGAACAACCCCTCCAAGTTTGGGCACCCTATACATATGAAAAATTTATTGTTTGCAAGTCTAAGTTTACCAATTTGTGGCATCATGATTACCTACATTATGGATTTGGTTGAGTTATCTTGAATGAACTCATCATATGCATGAGTCCCTCCTTGATTCATGCCCAATTTCTCAATCCATGTACTCAGTTCAGTTCAATTTTGCATGTCTAATTAACAAATTCTTCGAGGAAATTATTTTTTAAACATGGGAATTTGTTAATCTCGTGCATTTGGGCGTGGATTTTCACTTGGAATCAAATATTGAGTCTAACTTTGCATGCTTGAGTGGGGATCCTTGTTGGCAATTGCAACTAGAGTTTTGCTCCTACTTTTTCTCTTTTTTAGTAGCCTTGTTTTGATGTGTTGCATGAATTTTGATTACTTTTGAAGATTGAGATCCACGTTATGGAGCTCATGCAATTATGCTTTAGTTCCAAATTGGAGTTATTTCCTAAAATTTATCCTATGTTCTCTCATACTCATGCTTTGTAGTTGTAAATTGGAATCTTCTCAATTTTGGCACTCTATTGAAGATAATTATAAAAAGAGATGAAGGGAACTTCCAAAGGTTGGCCTCTAAAGTATTTTATTGCAGGTTGAAGGTGAAATAAGGCATTGTAAATGTCCTTTGCAAATTTCGTGCCCATGGGAGAAGTTCAAAGTCAATAACTGGAGCTAGTGTTGGTATATGGCTACCTAGTTTTGACAATATTGTTATTATTTGTTTCAAATTGGATCTTCAATGTATCTTTGGAGTTTTGGATCAAAGAAAAAAAAAATTGTTTTTTGTAAGGGAAAAATCCCGAGTCGATATTGGGCAATGTTGTCTTTTTGTGTTAATAAAATCAACATGTTTGTTGTTCACTAGTTGCCTATAAAATCAATAATCATGAGAGTGGAGTGTTTCAGTTTTGTTGCTGATTTAAATCAGTAAATTGGTGTGATTTAAGAGAATTTAAGGTTTGATAAAAGTCAGCAAGCAATAATTATGTTGTAATAATTGAAGAATTTTCAAAATACCTAGTGAATGCTAAAAATTAAAATAGCATTGCATAAATCACACAATAATGAAAACTTTGAATGCGGAAGCACACATAGATAATTACACCTTGAAATCTGTTTTTCATTCCTTCGAAAAACTTACAAGGAAACCTCCACAACTGAAACAACTCATAGCTGCAAGGAAATCAACAACATGAATTGTGTTGTTACATACAGTTTTTCAGTCCTTTGAAAAACTTAGACTTTCATTCCTTCAAAAGACAATCTGTATATCAAACTTGTATCTTGCTCCTATCTTTATACTAATTCAGCTAAAAATCTAGTCTTCCAAAGATTGCTTTACTTACAAAAAGCACCCTTATCACTTATAAGAACGAGATGGAAGATAAGTCTATAAGTTTATCTACACTTTATTTAGACTTATTTAGCTAAATAAAAGACTTTCACTTTTACACCAAAAGTGAAATGCAAAATAGAATATCTCAAACCACTCAAACTTTTCCTCGCACGTTCACACTGAACCTATGCAGAAGTTCCTATCCAAGCTAAAAACTCCACACTCCCTCTTAGCGAGAAAGACATTCTATACCAATCCAATTCTCTTTTGTTAAGGGCTTGGTCAGAATATTAGTTGACTGTTGATCAATGGAGATATACTAGAGCTTAACTAGTCCCTTATGAACCCTATCTCTAATGAAGTGATATCTGATCTCTATGTGTTTGGACCTATCAATGAAACACTAGATTCTCTGAGAGTTTGACACAACTATAATTATCACACTAAATGACTGAGATCCAACTATCAACCAAACAACCCTACAAGTAATTTGTGAAGCCACATGGCCTCACAACTGGCGATACTAGTTGCCATATACCCTACCTCTATTGTGCTTAGTGCCACTAAAGTTCGCTTCATGCTTAACAAGGATACCAATTGAACCCAAGCTAAAGCAACA
>VDFB02270176.1:0-109064 GCA_007258455.2 Sequoia sempervirens | reverse complement strand
TTAGATCTAGATTTTCAAACATGTTCTCAATGCATTGAATTCAATTTACATTAATTTTAATTTTGATTTTAGTTGTTTATGAATGAAAATGCTATTTTTTTTCTAGGTAAGGTTTAAGGTTTAGGCACAATAAAATATTACTTTACTTAAATTAGTTCATGCTACTACATCAATATGAATAGGACAATTTTGGGTACAATTTGTTCTAGAATCAGATTCTAAATAAATTACCTATGCATTCAAGAAAGGTTCAATTTTTCCATATTAAAATTGTTTGGAATTAGCAAAGAACAAACCAAGGTAATTCCAAGTCAAATATGGCAATTCGAAGGTGTTTTTGTCATAATTCTAGAAGTAGGCAAAAATTTCAATGCATTTTTTTACTTATTGACCACTGAAAAACCCTAAACATCATTTCTCATTTTGTGAATTTAATGAGTTGTTAGAAAAAGGAAAGAGACACAACTACCAAAGGAATAGTGACTACAATATATAATAGGCTGCCTTTGAATTCCCTTTGAATCACGACTCCTATTGGATATACTTGTGATAAAACCTAGCATTATGGCATATCCATCCCTCTCCCCCACGTATCTCAATGTGACTTATTAAAGCAAAAGCATCTTGGACAAATTGGCAATGACCATCAACAAAAAGTAATTGACTGTGTTTTCTTTGTTTGTGTCTTTCAAGTGTTTGGACTTTGGAGAACAACCCCTCCAAGTTTGGGCACCCTATACATATGAAAAATTTATTGTTTGCAAGTCTAAGTTTACCAATTTGTGGCATCATGATTACCTACATTATGGATTTGGTTGAGTTATCTTGAATGAACTCATCATATGCATGAGTCCCTCCTTGATTCATGCCCAATTTCTCAATCCATGTACTCAGTTCAGTTCAATTTTGCATGTCTAATTAACAAATTCTTCGAGGAAATTATTTTTTAAACATGGGAATTTGTTAATCTCGTGCATTTGGGCGTGGATTTTCACTTGGAATCAAATATTGAGTCTAACTTTGCATGCTTGAGTGGGGATCCTTGTTGGCAATTGCAACTAGAGTTTTGCTCCTACTTTTTCTCTTTTTTAGTAGCCTTGTTTTGATGTGTTGCATGAATTTTGATTACTTTTGAAGATTGAGATCCACGTTATGGAGCTCATGCAATTATGCTTTAGTTCCAAATTGGAGTTATTTCCTAAAATTTATCCTATGTTCTCTCATACTCATGCTTTGTAGTTGTAAATTGGAATCTTCTCAATTTTGGCACTCTATTGAAGATAATTATAAAAAGAGATGAAGGGAACTTCCAAAGGTTGGCCTCTAAAGTATTTTATTGCAGGTTGAAGGTGAAATAAGGCATTGTAAATGTCCTTTGCAAATTTCGTGCCCATGGGAGAAGTTCAAAGTCAATAACTGGAGCTAGTGTTGGTATATGGCTACCTAGTTTTGACAATATTGTTATTATTTGTTTCAAATTGGATCTTCAATGTATCTTTGGAGTTTTGGATCAAAGAAAAAAAAAATTGTTTTTTGTAAGGGAAAAATCCCGAGTCGATATTGGGCAATGTTGTCTTTTTGTGTTAATAAAATCAACATGTTTGTTGTTCACTAGTTGCCTATAAAATCAATAATCATGAGAGTGGAGTGTTTCAGTTTTGTTGCTGATTTAAATCAGTAAATTGGTGTGATTTAAGAGAATTTAAGGTTTGATAAAAGTCAGCAAGCAATAATTATGTTGTAATAATTGAAGAATTTTCAAAATACCTAGTGAATGCTAAAAATTAAAATAGCATTGCATAAATCACACAATAATGAAAACTTTGAATGCGGAAGCACACATAGATAATTACACCTTGAAATCTGTTTTTCATTCCTTCGAAAAACTTACAAGGAAACCTCCACAACTGAAACAACTCATAGCTGCAAGGAAATCAACAACATGAATTGTGTTGTTACATACAGTTTTTCAGTCCTTTGAAAAACTTAGACTTTCATTCCTTCAAAAGACAATCTGTATATCAAACTTGTATCTTGCTCCTATCTTTATACTAATTCAGCTAAAAATCTAGTCTTCCAAAGATCTGCTTTACTTACAAAAAGCACCCTTATCACATATAAGAACGAGATGGAAGATAAGTCTATAAGTTTATCTACACTTTATTTAGACTTATTTAGCTAAATAAAAGACTTTCACT
Organism: Sequoia sempervirens; assembly: GCA_007258455.2. NCBI lineage: Eukaryota > Viridiplantae > Streptophyta > Pinopsida > Cupressales > Cupressaceae > Sequoia > Sequoia sempervirens. The sequence continues at coordinate 106,866 of VDFB02270176.1, read as the reverse complement.
TTTACACCAAAAGTGAAATGCAAAATAGAATATCTCAAACCACTCAAACTTTTCCTCGCACGTTCACACTGAACCTATGCAGAAGTTCCTATCCAAGCTAAAAACTCCACACTCCCTCTTAGCGAGAAAGACATTCTATACCAATCCAATTCTCTTTTGTTAAGGGCTTGGTCAGAATATTAGTTGACTGTTGATCAATGGAGATATACTAGAGCTTAACTAGTCCCTTATGAACCCTATCTCTAATGAAGTGATATCTGATCTCTATGTGTTTGGACCTATCAATGAAACACTAGATTCTCTGAGAGTTTGACACAACTATAATTATCACACTAAATGACTGAGATCCAACTATCAACCAAACAACCCTACAAGTAATTTGTGAAGCCACATGGCCTCACAACTGGCGATACTAGTTGCCATATACCCTACCTCTATTGTGCTTAGTGCCACTAAAGTTCGCTTCATGCTTAACAAGGATACCAATTGAACCCAAGCTAAAGCAACACCATAAGGTGCTCTTCCTATCTGCTGCACTAACTGCCCAATCAAAATCCATATACCCCTGCAACTTCATTTCAACATCTCCAAGATATCTTACACCATACTCCACTGTGCCCTTCAAATATCTGAGCACATGTTTTGGTGCTACCCAATGCTCCTGCATGGGCTCCACCATGAACTAACCCAAGGTGTTCACTACAAAACATATATCCAGTCTGGTGTTGACCATGATGAAAACCAGTTTCTAGCACCTTGTGTAATCCATTGTCTACAAGTACCCTACACGTAGGGGCAGGCCCCATTGTATCCAATCCTCAATATTATCAACCATCCTCATCATTATCCATCACACTTTTTTTCCTAGGCAATAGGCACTCATGGGCTCCCCCAGGAACGACCAGGCACGGCCCTGCCACACTAGGTACCCTGTGGGTATGTCTAGGACGTGTCCATAGGATACACAAGGCAGCAGGGAAATGCCCTGCCCAACTCAAATCTGATCCCACTCCCACTTCCTTTTGATACAGCAACATTACTGATACATGAACCAGTCACATAGTTTAAAATTATTAAATTCAATTGAAGAGTTTCATATTGGCATTTTTTGAGCCTCTGTTTTTCAGTGAATTGATAATTGAAATAGAATTAAATGCTAGTAATAAATTTGAACCTACTTTATTTTTTATCTCTAAGGTCAAATCTACTGTTTATTTCCTGAACAGTTGACTTTTTGTTATTTCTTCTATAGTGAGTTCAGATTAGATTTTATATGTATTGAATTCAATTCAATTTTGGCTTTATTTCAATTACATTTTGTTGCTCAATAGTTATTGAACCACTTGGTCTAGACTCTACATAGGTGTGTACTAAGGCAACAGTGCACAGACAAAGCACTGGTAATAATCCTTTATTGTAGTCAAGGAATTATTATCAGCATTCATAAAAAACAGATTTGTAATCATACTTAACTGACCATTTTAGAAACCCTTATATTTGAGAAGCTGTCAAACTATTGCAGTTTTTTCTGTGTAGACATGATGCATTGATTCCAAGTTGAGTAATGGTGTATATTAGCAGAACATGATCTTTTCAGCAAATAATCAAGGAGCATTGTGCTGATATCTATCATCATCCAGTGAAGAGCATAACTTTATGCAAATCATTCACACTCATCTAACCACGACATTTGTATAGAATATATTAAATTTCTATAGGAGGATTATTTCATTAAGATGAAGCTAAGGGAAGCTACAGAATAAGAAAGCATACCAACAATCTCAACAAACACTTAAGGTTTGGATCACAGGGACACCTAGCTGCTGATCATTCATATGCTCAGGCCAAAACCAGAATTAATTAATAAGGTGAAGTTTTTTAATGCTTGTGCAGAAATTATTAATTATTCTTCATGCATTATGTGTACCCTCCATGATGCTTGTAATGTATCCACATATCATGTTGTAATTTGGATTTGTCTATAGTTATATTACTAATATGTATAATTGTCGTTTGAAATGTATATATAAAGAGCTCCTATCTGCAGTTTAACCATAAGTCCTAACAAAGAAACTGTGGCCCAATACATTGATCCGACTTCTCTTCTATGCATTTTTTTCTCAAAAAATTGTTCTCTAAACATTGTGGAAGGCAGAAGCTTAAAGTCTATAAGACATGTCCAGTCTTTTTTCAGTTTGAGAAAATAGAAAAATGTAAGAACTTTATTTATGGAACATTAAACATACACGAACTTAATCATCTCTTTCCTTCTATAATCCTATGACAGATTTTGTACATATCCCTGCCCAAAACTAGAAGAATTATATTTGACTTCTCATTTTCTCCAGGGTATTTTTTGTGTCATTTCTTTTCTGGTCTTAAAAAAAAAACTGTTTTTCAACATAATGTGTGAAAGAGGTAGCGATTACAAGGGCCTTACCATGCCATAATCAGTAACAATCATTGAAACGTAGTCAGCAGGTGTTGCATCATAACTGTCAGAATCAACACCAAAACATAACAATTAGCCCCTGAAAACCTACTGAGTCTGAAACAGGTTTAAACGTAAAGCTAAATTTACTTTTACAAGAGAACAGAGAACACACGTTAGATTTAGTAGTCGTAGGGATTCATTATGTGTCCAACCCTCCAGCTGATTTAACTCTTTCCTTCCTTGAACCTTTGCAAGAACATCTGGGTCGCCTGCAAACAGATTCAGCACATATACCATAAACTATAAACGTAACACAAGCCATTCCAGACTTTGAGGAATAATGCATGACACCACAAAAATAGCATAATTTGAGAAGTGTCTTAAGATTATGCATATTCACTGGAAATGCAGTGAGAAAAGTTACTAAAGCAAAAATCCTATCTTCAATAATCTAAAGACCAAATTTCGCAAATGTAAAAGAAAGGGGATCGTACAAGAATACCTAATCACATAACTTATGCAATTTATGTCACAAACATTAAAATATTTTTGACAGAGATCATGTCAAGACAAGTCACCTAATTCATTTGAGCAAATAGAATCAAGTTGAACTCTTTCATGGAACTTGTAAGCTTCACAGCAAATTAACACAGGAACATGTGATGCATGAGCCACCATTGCTACACAAGCTGTGCCCACTCTTGAATAAACTGTTCCATTTGATAAAACTGAAGCAGCTCCAAGGAAAACTTTTGTTACTTCTTGCATAATATAGGAAATTGCATTTATATGAGTGTATGTGCAGTTGAGACCACCAGCCAACAACTTACGAAGCATTGTTTTTCCTTCAAGTTTTGGCCTTGAGTCCACTACAACAACACGGAACTTCCTCCCTAATTCATGAGCATGTAATAGTATCATCTCCACAACAGAAGATGACCCATAAGTAAGCAAAACATCCCCATCCCTTATCTTTGTTACTGCATGCTTTACTATGACTCTGTCTGCAAATACAATCTTCTCATATATAAACCTATTTATATCTGAGAGAAGTGAGGCCTTTGCTTCTGATTCTGAGAGAGTTACTGCTAATTTAGCAATCCGTGCCTTCAAGAATTTAATGGCATTGCCCATGCTAATTGATAGGGGCCTGCATGTGATAAGAAATGAAATGTAACAATTGACCTTTGCAGTTAAATCACGTACCAAGGTTTTCTCAGGTGGCACAACATAATCTTTAATAGCTTCTCGAAAAGCAGAAAGCATTTCTACACATCGAGCATTTCCACCAACTATGTCTCCCGTCAAATATTGCAACCCAACCTAACACAGAATAAAGCAGCACTCAGAAAACACTAATGACATATATTCTATGGATGTGCCATGGAGCTATAATTCAGCAGAGTCTTTTTTTAATACATACAGAAATAGAAAACTGCAAATAACCACACGGAAAAAGAAAACCCAATAACAATGTAAGCGAAAAGTAATTAAAACTCATCAATCAGTTGTCCTAATTTGTGTGCAATCATCTGCCAAAGTATATGTGCATATTAAGAGCAATACCTTGTAGACAGCAGGATGAGGGTGCAGAGGATCTTCTTGAAAGAACTTAGCTTCAAGGGCAGGAAGTTGTCCACCGTGCAAAAACTGTGGCAAATGCCTAAAGAGTTCAACTCTATTTTTAGTTTCAGTCTGTTCAACTAATGAGCGTCTCTTTGCCTTTGCTACACGATGTTCATCATCAAATTGCATACGTGGAGCTGGTATATCTTTCTTTTTATCTTTATCTGAACTCCTTTCTGTCGACTTTTTCTCTGAAATTGTGACTGACCTTTTATCCACACTACTGTCTTTCTTCTGAGGGGGAGGCTTTGGAACCTTGGCCTCTTTTGCTGTAACTGTTGGTCCTCCATCTCCACCCGTGTTTCCTCCTACATTAAATACTCATAAAACATTACCATTACAAGCAACTTATCAGGCAAATCAGTCAAAGCAACTTCAAATGTTTAAAATGAAAATTCCATTGGCATAAATCCTGATCTACAATAAAAAGAAGTGACTTGAAATTCAAAGAATAGGACACCATACAACTTGATCTTAGGCTATCTGTTAAATACACTATTACCAAATTCTAATGTAAGAAGATGTATCATGGACATAACTGTTAATGATATAGCAGCTTCGGTAGTTCCTTCCAGCTCAGCTCTTTCATGGAAACATAAATTGAATGCTAGCCGTTGGCTATTCAATTTATATTTATTGTTTTGTATTTCATATTATGGCCGACATGAAAGAATTCGAAATTCATTAGAAGTCATTTAATATATTTCAAGGCCGACTTTCATTAAGAAGATAAGCGAATTCTTAAGAGGCCGACATGAAGGATTTTAAGAGAGGCGTCTCTCCCATTCACTTGTATATATTCACCTTGACTCGCCCTTTGTAATCATCTAGAGGACCTTGATCTTTTTCATATCAGTTCTATACTATCAAGTGCGAATATTGTATCAAGTGCGAACTCATTATCATGTGCGAATATACTATTGAAGAGACTGCGAATAATTGTGAACTCTGCCATATCATATCTGTGTCAAGTGCGAACTATGTCAAGTACTCAAGGGTGAAGATCAGTGCGAAGCATTATGATAATGCGGATTCATAACAGGTTGAGAACCATTAGTGTTTGTGCATATAGTCAAATGCTATTTTTGTAGATCTGTTGACAGTCAATTCATTCATAACAGGTACGAATTGGCAGACTGTTATATGTTTTTCATCTTGCCAGGTGTTGAATATCGGTCTTGTGTTAGACCTCATTGTAATATGTAAAGTTGCCATTGTTACATCAAATATAAGAGAGATCTTTGTTGTTGGGTTTTTCTCCCTCAAGAGGAGGGTTTTCCCAGGGTATATGCTGTGTTACTCTGTCTGATTTTGAATTATTTCTGTGCATTTAATCTGTTCACTTAAATTTAACATGGTATCAGAGCAGGTTTGAGGATCATGATAAGATTATTGCACTCAAATTATCTCATTTGTTCAGTTTGTCAGATGGTGTATGATTTGAAGGTTGAGGATTCAAGTGAATATCTGTCTCATTCAACATTATCAAGCTGTGTACCTTTCGACACCAACACTTGGATAATCGACAGTGGTGCCTCTCGTCACATAACCGGCTTCAAGGAACACTTATTGAGTTTGGTGGAAAAGGAATCTTCTGAACAAGTCATCATTGGAGATGATGCCAGCTACTCCGTAAAAGGAATTGGGACCTCCACACTTCACCTGGATTTCGGCATATCGTTTCAATTGGGTAATGTTCTTTATCTTCCTGGAATCAAGTGTAATCTTATTTCTATTTCAGCCTTGGAAGATAAAGGATATCAAGTTGCCTTCTCCAAAGGCAAAGTTCTAGTGTGGATGCAAAATTCTAGCTTCAAGGATGCTCAAGTAATTGGAGTTAGATATGATAACCTCTACAAGGTTTGCTCACATCCTCTTCAAGCGTTGGTTCATGACTCTTCTAGTCTTTGTGATCTTTGGCATCGGAGATTGGCTCACTTACACTTTCGAGCCCTACCTATTATGGAGAAGATGGTGACGGGCCTTCCTAAATTCAACCAGGAGCACGAAGGTACATGCAAGGGCTGCGCATTAGGTAAGAATATAAAAGCCCCCTTTCATAGTAGAGAAAATAGATCTAAGTGTATTTTAGATCTAATTCATTCTGATTTATGTGGTCCTATGTCTGTTCCTTCTTCGAGTGTTTTTTTTTTGTATTATGTTCTTTTCATTGATGATCACTCTAGGAAGACTTGGATTTATTTTTTGAAATCTAAAGAATCTGAGGAAGTACTGGATAGGTTTAAAGAGTTTAAAGCTTTAGTAGAAAATCTTTCTGGTAAACGAATTAAGGTCCTCAGATCTGACAATGGTGGAGAATACACCTCTGGTAGTTTTCGAAACTTTTGTACTGATGCAGGGATTAAGAGGGAGCTCTGTGTTCCCTATAATCCTCAACAAAATGGTGTTGCAGAAAGGAAGAACAGAACGATTGTGGAAGCAGCAAAGGCCATGATCCATGATCAAGATTTGCAAACTTTCCTATGGGCAGAAGCTTCCAGGACAGCTGTATATGTTCAGAACAGAAGTCCTCATAAGATCTTGGAGAATATGACTCCAAAAGAAGCATTTACAGGGAAGAAGCCTGAAGTCAGTCACTTGAGGATCTTTGGTTGTCCTGGCCTATGTTCATGTTCTAAAGAAAAAGAGAACTGCTGGAGCCTTTCCCGCAAGAAGGCGAATATCAGGGCTACAAAGAGACATCAAAGCCATGCACTTACATCCTGTATCGGTTGATAGAGATCAAGAGGGATGCCGCATTCGGTGAAGATGTTGCATTCAGAGATCCAGAGGATTCATATGAGATTGATAATGAAGAGTCTCCTCAGACATGAAGTTGACTATACTCCCAGATTCAGAGGAGACAATGGAACCAAAGGAAGATATTGATCTTGTTGAACCCTTGGAACCTACTAATGGGCCTACCGACATTGTTATTGGGAGAAAGAGACCCCTATGGGCCAGGCGTACTATGCAAGAGGTTGAAAGCTTTGCAGCTCCTATAGGCACATTCAGAGAAAGTAAAAGGCCACATAAGTTCTCCACTTATGTTGCCTTGAGGAGTCAAATTACAGAATCCGAGTCTCCTCAGTGTTGAGGAAGCATCCACCTTCAAGTCCGAGAGATGCTGCTATGACAGAGACAATACCAATTCCTTAAAATGATGTCCGATATCATTCAGACCCGAGGGCAGTCCGGTGGTATCTTCTAAACGGCTATTCAAGATTAAGCATACGAGATGGAAGCTTACTGAGAAGTACAAGGCAAGATTTGTGGCCTGCGGGTTTCGCAAAGAGGAGCTGATTATGATGACTTTTGCTCCCCGCTGCTCGCTACACTTCTGTCAAAACCATCATTGCTATTGCTGCATCTAGAGGATGGAAGATTCACCAGATGGATGTGAAGACAGCCTTTCTCAATGGAGTGATTGAGGAAGAGGTTTACATAGAACAACCTGATGGATTTGAGATTCATGGGAAGGAGTCTCATGTTTGCAAGCTGAAGAAGGCCTTGTATGGTCTTAAGCAGGCTCCTCGTGCATGGTACGAAAGGATTGATCAGTATCTATCAAGCCTAGGTTTCTTGAAGAATGATGCTGATTCAAATCTCTACTCAAGGTAATCAATGGTGATGCATTAATTTTGGTTTTATATGTTGATGATCTAATCCTCACTGGAGAAGATCACCTGATTCTTGAATGTAAGAAGGATTTAACTTCTAAATTTGAGATGAAGGACCTTGAGCTCATGCATTACTTCCTTGGTTTAGAAGTCTAGCAGAAGTCAGATGGTATGATTCTAAGTCAAGGGAAGTACACCATTGATATACTTAAGAGATTTGGCATGATGGATTGCAAATCCATGTCTACTCCTATGGAGACCAATCTTCATAAATTGAAGGAGGCTGCAGCTAGTTCAGATTTGGTGGATCCTACGCTGTACAAACAGCTGATCGGATCCTTGATGTATCTAGTTAACACTAGACCTGATATTTGCTATGCAGTGAGTGCACTTAGCCAGTTTATGTGTGATCCGAGACAGATACATCTTGTTGCAGCTAAACATATCCTGAGATACTTGCATGGCACAGTTGGATATGGGCTAGCATACCTCCGTGATGCGACTTGGAGTTACTTGCTCACCGATTCCGATCGCGTTGTGTCACAGAGATCTAAGAGCACCTCCGGGTCAAGGTTTCCACTTTGGGTTCACATGATTTCCTCAAAGAAAGGTACTGTGAGGCATTGAGCACAAAGAGGTCGAGACATTGCAGCTTGCATGGCAACTCTGAAGCAGTGGCTTCGTAGAGCTCCTTACGTGATTGTTTGACAATCACTTGAGCTCTACTATTATTCATTGTGATAATCGAGCTGTGCAGTTTTCCCTCAATCCCGTTTCATGATGATCCAAGCATGTTGAGATCAAGTACCACTATATCGCAGACATGAACGCTGAAGGTAGACAGCTTGAGGTACATTAGCACTGATGATAGATGGCAGATATTCTCACCAAGCCTCTCGCCAGATAAAGTTTGTATACTTCCGAGATAAGCTTGGTATGGTGGAGAATCCAGCCTTGACTGAGTATGAGTCTCATATCAGTGAGCCTTCTTAATGCATTTTCTTCTGTGACGGAAGAATTTGAGGTGAAACCCTCGTTTCCACCCTCTGAGCTGAGTCATGGTGGATGTCATGTGTGTGACTCCATGACAACATCACGTGAGAGAGTCCGTGATGATCTTCTTGTACTTGTGTTTCACCCTCTGGGAGAGCCATGGTGAAAGTCACGTTGAGGTGACAACATCACGCAAGTGATGAACACTAGTACTTACCATTTGATGGTTGATATCGAGACGATATCAAATATCACGTTGAGGTGATATTTCTCTCTTTATATCTGATTGCAGGCAATGATGGCAGATGAACCTCATATGGAGATGATTCATATTATGCAGCTGGAAGTTCTCTCCCTAGCTGAGAGGGAGTGTTAATGATATAGCAGCTTCGGTAGTTCCTTCCAGCTCAGCTCTTTCGTGGAAACATAAATTGAATGCTAGCCGTTGGCTATTCAATTTATATTTATTGTTTTGTATTTCATATTATGGCCGACATGAAAGAATTCGAAATTCATTAGAAGTCATTTAATATATTTCAAGGCCGACTTTCATTAAGAAGATAAGCGAATTCTTAAGAGGCCGACATGAAGGATTTTAAGAGAGGCGTCTCTCCCATTCACTTGTATATATTCACCTTGACTCGCCCTTTGTAATCATCTAGAGGACCTCGACCTTTTTCATATCAGTTCTATACTATCAAGTGCGAATATTGTATCAAGTGCGAACTCATTATCATGTGCGAATATACTATTGAAGAGACTGCGAATAATTGTGAACTCTGCCATATTGTATCTGTGTCAAGTGCGAACTATGTCAAGTACTCAAGGGTGAAGATCAGTGCGAAGCATTATGATAATGCGGATTCATAACAGGTTGAGAACCATTAGTGTTTGTGCGTATAGTCAAATGCTATTTCTGTAGATCTGTTGACAGTCAATTCATATATAACAGGTACAAATTGGCAGACTGTTATATGTTTTTCATCTTGCCAGGTGCTGAATATCGGTCTTGTGTTAGACCTCATTGTAATATGTAAAGTTGCCATTGTTACATCAAATATAAGAGAGATCTTTGTTGCTGGGTTTTTCTCCCTCAAGAGGAGGGTTTTCCCAGGGCATATGCTGTGTTACTCTGTCTGATTTTGAATTATTTCTGTGCATTTAATCTGTTCACTTAAATTTAACAATAACAAGCACATGAAAAATTTCAAACATATACAAGATTTTTGCTACAGAAGAGGTTCATCATAATTAGGTAGAAGGCTGTAGCTATGCCAACTAAGATTGAAGGGAAAAAACATGTTTTTGAAAACAACACATTATGTTAGGTCCAACTATGAATTCAAAGAAAGTATTGCATGCACGATATATGATCTCCATTCCTCTGCCAAAGGAGTTAATGTCAAGAAAACACCATCGTTCACTGAAATTCCAAAGCAGAATTGAGGGTATGATCACCCTACACCCAAAGTAGAAATTTGCTAAGGAATTTCAGAAATAAAAAGCCACCCACCAAACAAGAAGTTAACCCTACTAATATCAAGGAGTGAAATGGCTTGGAAAAAGATAAATTAACATACAGTGACAGAAAATCTATGAAACAATCCATGACAGATATTGAGAAGGCCGCATAAGTATATAATGTTGTGAAGTAGCAACATAAAATTTAAATAATACAATACACACAAAACTGACTGTGATCAGACGACATAAACTGCCATTTCATAAAGGTAGACAAAAAGTACAAACAATGAACCACATATAAAAACTTAAATATACTTTAAGCAAAAGAGAGATATTAAAAACTTAGCATCTTAATAGAGGTTAATCATTTTAAGGGAAGTTAGTGTTATAGCCTGCTTTAGTAACAGTTTTATCATTATTTGATTATTCATTAACTAATAATTCTGTGGATTTCTAGGATTTGATTTGAATAAAAAATTTATTTCTTGACTTCTGAATTACTAAATGATTTATGATGATTGATGTCGGTAAGTGTAAATTATAATTTTGAAGATAATATGCTATTCTGGTTTAGAAAGTTTACAGTTTTACTGATGCTGTACATTCTTTTGCAAAATTTTAAATGGTTAAAACTTAATAAATATAAATCTGATTTTGTTAATGGTTATTTATAGTCAGTACCAAGCATGTTTCATGTCCATGTGCGATTTCTAGGATTTGATTTGAATAAAAAAAGTATTTCTTGACTTCTGAATTACTAAATGATTTATGATGATTGATGTCAGTAAGTGTAATTTATAATTTTGAAGATAATATGCTATTCTGGTTTAGAAAGTTCACAGTTTTACTGATGCTGTACATTATTTTGCAAAATTTTAAATGGTTAAAACTTAATAAATATAAATCTGATTTTGTTAATGGTTATTTATAGTCAGTACCAAGCATGTTTCATGTCCATGTGCACATGCTCAAGACATGATGACACCACCAAGCAGGAATCCTATGGCAATGGCAAGAGATGTCATGATCCAATGCCATCAACAAAGACCTCAAACACACACCATGAACTGGTTCCATGCTTGCAAACTTTACGTCTGAATTATCTATATGTACTCTGCATAGTCTTTAACTGTGTCACTGTGCATTATTCACTCAATTTGTCCTTGCTTGTAATATCCCATTTTTTTAGTTTTTCTTAATTTTCTTAAATATAATAAGATTTAACTCATAGTAAAACTTGTGCAGTTAAATATCAGTAGGAATTTTCTGATTTTATTACTAACATAATGGTTGCTTTTAAATTAAATTTTTATTGTTTTGGACACTTAGAAATCAACTTTGATTTATGTCCAATGTTTGTTCTTATAGAATTATTGAATTACTTGAACTCAGCAGCAGTTTAACACAATGGAATGCTTTTAAAAATAACTTGAAATCTGCTTGAGCCAGGGGTTTCCATCCAACTCCGCAAGTAAAACAAAAGGGTTTTCGTCCTTCAATTTTCAGTCCTGGAAGGGTTTTGTCCTCAAGCTGTTAGAACACAATTTCTGCTCCACAAGAGATGAATCAAAATTTAAATAGATAAAAATGTCTTCAATGATGCCCCTCAATCCTCCTTGCTTGACTTCTTTTATACCCTTTTCTTCCAAAAAATTGGCGCCACCCTTCCTTTGTCTTTTAGCAACAATTCATTGTAATTAACTTTTTGTCTTCTTCTTAAAATAGGCACTGCTTCTTAGACCCATGATTTTGTTTAAATCATAGTTTGAGGACTCTTTGAGTCCTGGAAAAGACTCTTGGGACTGCCGAGTCCTAGGGCTCACCGAGTCGACTCGCCAAGGACTCTCAAGCCGAGTCCTGGAGAGTCTAGGATAGGACTCTCGGGTCCTGGCGAGTGACTCGCGCGAGTCCTAGAATCAGACTCCGAGTCCCAACTTAGGACTCTTGGCATCGTCTGGAAATAATGAGTATGAATGTTTAAAACTTGTTTTTTGTTTTCTTTTTTCATTTGAAAATTTGAAACTATGAGTATGAATGATGAAATTTCAAATATTGAGTGTTTGAAGATCACATAACATGTGTAATATTTGAATTATGTTCTCTAACTGCATTAATTTATTTTTGTTTTTTTGTAAAACTACGATTTTCTTCTTTGTTGAGTCCGTGCCGAGTTTTTTGTAGAGTCCGTGCCGAGTCCCAAGTCCGAGTCCTATTTTGGGCTGCCGAGTCCATGCCGAATCCGAGTTTTCCAACTTTGGTTTAAATTGTTTTTTCTTTTAGACTTTTATAAAACATCTTAATGAATGGTAAGATGGAGCCTTTGGACAGCAACCAATAGGAAATAGAAACACAGCATTCTGCAAGAAAAAGGCCGTCCCTAATAAAACTATGAAGGGGCATTGCAATGCTTGTGTCATATTTGTGTAGCATGGATCAGTGTGTCACTTTTGGGAATTACAACCTGGTCATTTTATTAAGTGTGACATTATTTACCTACCTTATTGTTTTGTCACTTGGGACTTTGAGTTATCAAGGACGTATGTGTTTGGAAGGTAATGGATTTTTAAGAAATTAAAAAAAATATTAAATATTCTAAAATCTTAAGCTACCATAGATCCCTAACTTAAAGTAGTACTAAATTATTCAAAAAGAAATCATCTGAGGCTAACACCTCTTTTGGAGACAGTAGTTGCATGGCAAGGACTGTGGTGGCCATGGTAAGCAGCAGGCTCAACCACACCACTTACCTTCACTTACTCTTTCTCTGATAGATCTACGTAAATGTCATGCAAAACGGAGAGAGAGGTGTGGGTTTTGCTAGATGATGTGAATAAAAATCCTCGTCTAGCCAACTTTTAGGGGACACTTTGGAGGGTCTGTTTAATAAAAGTTTTTGGAGTTTGATGGGCATGAAAGAGTGGAGGCTGTGAGAGGAGGTAGGTGTCAGCACAAGTGTCTATGGAAGGAAAACGCTTTAATTCAAGATGCCTTCAGCATCTAGTCCACCATTTTCAGGTTGGTACTTTTTGTTTGTGCTTGGTGTTTTGGTTTAAAGCTTGACAACACTTGCTGATAACCTTATTGTATTTGAGAATGATGGCTGTTAAAAAGGCTTGAAATTTGTGAGTAAATAAACAGAGCACAACCTAGACATACAATGATAAATGAATAATGATTTTTTTCAGTAGAAGGAGGACGGCTCTGATTTTTGTGGCATCCATGAATAAATAGCAAGTGTTTGTGTTGCTCAGAGGTTTCAGCCCCATGACATCCGACAAGCCATTTTGATTGAGAGATGAATCCCTTGAATGCAACTCTGCTATGGTCTTTCTATATGCAGCCTGTAACTATAAAGCATCGGATTGGTGTGTGTTATTACTGAAAACAGGTCATTTGACTTGATGAGTTATTAGGTAAAGAAGGTTTGAGATCTATGATTAAATGTATTGTTTGATTTCAAAACAGATTTCAAATTTTATTACTTAGTTCTCGGTATAAAAATGTCCCAAATCTACATCGTACAGGATAGTTCTAAACCCAAGACTCAGATTTCACATATGCATTTATATTTCAAACTCAATACTGCATTTGTAAGTGTGTGTGGATGCAGTGCATCCTTCCCGTCTGTGGCTTTAAATAACCTTGTTCTTAATCACCTTGTCCTTAATGGCTAAGTGGTATAATCAGGTAGTTATATTTTAAAAGAGTTCTAAATAGGTTGAAAGGGTGTATTCTGCTATTGTATGCACTTATAGCTGATAAGTTGATTACTGTCATGAACATGTAAACAGATTTTATAAATGTATAATTTTATGCAAGCAGATTTTATACATGAATAACATTTCTATATGTTTACATATGAATATGCACATATCTATATAGGGGTATATATGTGCGTAGATATATGCCTGTATATATGTATCCATATATGAGTATCCATGTTTATACATAGATATCATAAAGATGCACACGTACATATATAGATACATATGAGGAAAGATGGCTGTGGTCAGTGTTAAACCAATGTGGGATTTCGAGGAATCACTATTGATGTAGGAAATTTATAAATACGATGCTAATACCATTACGGAACATGGAGTTGTTAACTAATCTATAGTTATATTACTGAAAGTTCCAATTTAAATTAAAGCTCTTATGTGAAAAAATACTGCTGAAAATTCACAAATTTTGCATCCATAAGGTTACTTTAACTTATGCAGTTGTATATATCCATGTATTTGTTCCTATGAGAGCAGGCGTGAACAAATACCCAAGTACCCATGTTCCTCCCCAAAGATGGCCATGGTATCATCTTTGCCCTGCTTTGCTGTAGATTGATGTGAATGATATAGAACCAGCCCCATTAAAAAATATACATTTGCGTTACATAATGTATGATAAGCACTCAGCCATATTTGTTGATTTTAAAACTGCTTATTTTAATTATAAGTCATTCTTACTTCACAACTTTAGCTTCATCATCACACTGCTTTAGAGGGTAGAACACTCAATGTGAATCTTACCTTTGTTATGTGTCATTCTTACTTCACAATCTTAGCTTTCTCATCACATTACTGAAGAGCACAGAATTATCGAGGCGTCACTTTCTTCCATAATAAACAAAATTTCTTAAGAATAACATGTTCAACCTTATGATTGACTGTTAAGAAATGGTATATAGTTCTGGACCTCTTTTAGCCTTTTAGGTGTTGTTCCTTGAACAGTTCTTGGGTTGGGATTGTTAGATATTCTGCTGGTCTCTTAAATGGTGTTCTGGCGCAGCTACCAGGAAAATATTAGACTCTATCTTAGGGGCTAGATATATCTTATTATTAGTGTTTGTAACTCTAATTTTTGGCACAGGCTTGGATAATTTTTAATCACCAATTTTAGGATAATTTTAATTTTTAGGCACTAATTTTGCCTAAGTTTAGGCACTGCTTTATTTTTGCCTTGTCTTTATTTTTGTTTTTAATTTTGCTTTATTTATGGGCAAACTACAACATTTTTCCCAGGTGCACTGCAAACTTATTTTTAGGGTTTCTTTGGGATGAAGGCATCAACTAAAATTAAGACGTTTGCATCACTTTTGGATCGCTCAAGTTGGAAGTCTATTTTAGACCCTGGGCACTCACTATTTTGTAATCAAACTGCAGAGAAAAAAAATCAGAATAACAAATCTTTGTTTGGATGGCAAGTGATCAAAAGTTTTATTTGTTTTTTTCATTTTTGTACTTTCAGACACTTGTGTATACAGGTTATAGCACTCAGAATTGCAGGTTTAATCAAATTTGAAGTTAGACAATTTAATGCAAACCCTCGAGTGCAGAATCTGCATACCATGTGCTGAATTTTAACATGGTATCAAAGCGTTGTTACTCAAATCCTCCAAGTCCATGAATGCAAGTGTTGCTAACTGAGAGAGAGAGAGAGTTGCCAAAATATTTCAATGCCCTTACTTCAGTAATTACAGTAGACATGTGAAAAGTCGTAGGGTGTGATGCCCTAGTTGCTCTAATGACTAAAGTGTTGAACTGCACTTGTGATATGTTGTTGATCTGACTTTAATTTCAGTTGATTTGTTCAATTTCAGTGTATTCTAGCAGCCATTAACATGACTAGTCTAGGGACTGCCTAGACCTTGGAAGTGTAGGTTGTAGATGTTGTTGGAAGAAGTTGATCTTTGGGTCTATGTGGAAACCATGTCAACACCTCCAATTGATATCGTTCAGTCAGCTGAACATAACAAGAAGGTGGCCAAGGCAAAGTGAATCATGAAACCAACAAAAGATATGTATGATGCCTTGAACGCTCTTTATCAGAGTGTGAACATCTCTCATAAGATGCTATTGAAGAACGGACTCAATGCCACATGCACAAGAGGCAAAGACACAACAGCCACCTTCCTAATGAAGATCACAAAATTTCATGACTAGCTTGTAGCAATTGGGATTAAGTTGGATAATGAGTTGGTACCCATTGCCTTAAATGGGTTCTCTCCATCCTGAGAACCATTTGTTTGAGGTGTTTGTACTCATGAAAATCTTCTAGCCTTTGGGAAGCTTTGAGATGATTTTATCTACGAAGAAACGAAACTTGAAGGTACTAAAATTAAATTGGAAGACAGTTAAAACTAATCCCTCATTGGGAAGATGAAGAAAAGTGGCAAGAAAAGACCTAGGAAGAGTCAAAAAGGAAAGCACCGTGATACAAATTATTCTCAATAAGAAAGACTAGCTATATCAATTGTTTCAAGTACCAAAAATTTGGCCACTATGCTTCTCAATGACCTAAGAAGAAGGGGAAGGCCAAGCAATAGCAACAAAAGCATTTTTCAGGGAGTGGAAAAGCTTCAGCAATGGATGAGATTTTATCCATGATTGAGAATACCTTCCTCGTGGTTTCATACTTACCCACTAACATCATTTCTAGTAAAGGGTGCTATGTGTGGTGCATCAAGACACATGACTTCCAATTATAAGGCTTTCAGCAGACTTCAAGAGCAAAATGTTGGTATGTAGGTAGAGCTTAGTAATGATGCCACATATCATATTACTAGGACTAAAACTATTTATTTTTGCATGTCTTCTAGTGATAATCTTGATGTTTGCAATGTTCTTTATGTTCGTAGATTAACAAAAAAATTCCTTTCAGTTTCAACCATCACAGATTTGAAGTGTGGGGCTCAACTTGATGATTGGCAAGTTACCATAAAAAATCACAACCAAGATCCTAGTAAGTATTGGCCAAAAATATTCAAGAATTGAGTCTTTACAAGCTAATTGCTGATCTGATCAAGTAGGGAGCCTTGATAAATGACAGTGACAAATTGCGCAAAATTTGGCACAAGAAATTTAGCCACTTGCACTATGGAGTTCTGCCTCTTTTTGAGGATATGGTGCATGGATTACCAAACTTCAAGGTAGAAAGTTTGGTGTATGCAAGGGATGTGCATTTGGCAACCACACAGAGACTATTTTTCCTAGCAATGAGCACAAGTCAAAAGGAATTCTAGATCTAATATATTCAAATGTTTGTGGACCTATGTCAGCAAGTTCATTGGCTGAAAATATTTATTATGTTTTCTACATTGATTATTCTTCAAGAAAACCCTATATTTCATGAAAACTAATGACAAGGTCTTTGAAAATTTTCAAGAGTTCAAAGCTATTATGGAAAGTCGAACAAGTAGAAGGATTAAAACTAAGTTACCAAATAAGAATTGGGCATGAGTTCAGGTACATGGGTATAGTATGCCGGTACAACAAATTTTGGGAGGCCTGGGTACATTAAATATGTCCATACAAAAAAATATTAAAATCATAAATATATAATAATATTTAGATGATATAATAAAAATTAATAATATTAATATGCTATAATGTTAATAATTAATATTAATTTATTTTATGAAATAATATATACAACTAAATAGTAAATATGCATATTTAAATATAATTTAATAATATTAACATTAATTTTTACAGAAAACTAAAATATTACAACATAAATAAATTATAAATCATCGTTTGCTTCTCAAATAATAGGAAGTATGGTGAATATTTATCATTCCAAGGCCATGCTTCTAGTAATTTGAATTCGATTAATTCAATCTATGAGGGGGATAGCATTAATCACACCAAAGAGCACACTTTATACTTTTTTATTAGTTCAGATATGGGGGGAAAGCTTATAAACACTTGATGCACAAGAATGCTACACTAAATGTTCCAATCAATAGGATAAGTTACACTAAGACACACAAGGGAGAGGGGCAAACATGCTATGGTGCTAGGTTTTAGTGCTAATGTATCCAATAGGAGTTGCAATTCGAAGGTGATCTATTATATATTGTAGTTGTAATTCCTTTAGCATGCATGGCTCTTTCCTTGTTGCTACAATTCAACAAACTCATGAAATGAGTGAAATGATGTCGTTTAGGGTTTTTGGTGGTTAATAAGTAAAGAAAAATGTGTCAAAATCTTTTCCACCTTCTAGAATCATGACATACACCTTCAAATCGCCACATCAAACCTAGATTGACTCAAGTTTTCTTTGTTGATTCCAAATGATTATAACTGAACCTTGGCTACATCCACAAGCAATTCGATTCAGAATCCAATTTTGGGAACAACCCATTTTCTTGCCATTTCAATAACCTAAGATTAAGGTGTTGAGGCTTAATAATAGAGGTGTGTATATCTCCAAGGACTTTGATTCTTTTCTTAAATATGTAAAGATCAAGAGGGAGTTGGCTATGCCTTAGAAGCCCCAACAAAATGAGGTTTCCCAAAGAAAGAATGGGTCCATCATAAAGACTACTAAGCCTATAATTCTTGACTTTGATCTACCAATGTTTCTTTAGGCTCAAGCATGCAACCGTACAATATACATGTTAAACAAATGTCCTCACAAAATGTTGAAGGACAAAACTCCAAAAGAAGCCTTCATTGGAAGAAACCTAATGTTTCTCACTTTTGGGTGTTTGAATTCGTGTGCCAAAAAGGAAATGAACCAAGTATGAACCCTCTAACCTGAAGTTATGAGATGCAATGAGTCTTCCAAGGATTATAAGATTGATGTTTTATAAGATTGATGTTTCACTACAAAAAGAGATGGTAGTAAGCAAAAAAGTTAAGTTCGATGAAGACGCTTGGTGCTCTATGCCTTAAGATCCTCTTATGAAAGTTGAGGACAACAAACAGCATGTTGTTCCAAGTTCTAATCAATAAAATACAACAGTTCCTATTGCTGATCAGCCAAGTTCTATTAAGGCTAAAGACACCTCAGCCCCAGCTAAAATAGCCAAGAAGCCTAAATGGCTTACCCGAACTTTACAAGAGGCACAAGAGCAAGTAGGAGCACCCAAAACTTCTTTCAGAGTGAGCCATCCACCTAAAAAGTTTCCAAAAGGACCTGGGAAAGGTCTGAGAGGAAAGGAGGAGAACTCAAATTCTTATCAACAAGGGAAGAAAGACTTGAGCCATATCAAGTGTTTCAAATGCCAAAGAGAATGGCGACTATCCCTTTCAAAAAAATATTATTTTGCACAAATTCACCAAACCCTAACCAGCAATGAATGGTAATTCAAAATATCTCCAAGGGCTGCAACTTTTTACCACAAAAAACAGTGATTTCTCCCTGAACTATGGCATTGTTTCAGCAATAATTTTGTCCTTAATACTACCTTCATAAACTATCAAATTATCTTAGGTTATTGAGCAGCAAACTGTCCTTAAATGGTTGGTGCACTACCCCAATCTTCAACACCTCAAACTCTAATATAATTTGCAGTGATTTAACCGTAAGTGTTGGCACTATTTTCCAATTTGACTTTTCCCTCCAATCTGTCCTAAAGAGATCTAAAACTGCCATGAACTTTCCCAAGAATGGAGCAGTTGGAACCCTAAATTTAAATATGTTATAAACCAATTACAAATTGCCATGATCCTTCACCAAGTCGCCCACTTGAAACCCCCAATGGTGGCAATGAAATCTAGAAAGATATATCTCGATTATCACCTGAAAATTTGAACAAATCTGCACAATGATGATTTCTGTGTGAAATCACTCCAAAGAATTGTGGGTTTTCGTCCTCCAACCAAAACTAGAGGGTTTTCATCATGAGATTAATTGAACCAAAGTCCAATGCTCCGCCAAGGAGGAGAAATCAAAAAACAGAATGCTTGATCAATATGCTTCCTTCTCCTTGCTTGTCCTCTCTTAAATAGAGTTTTCCTCCAAAAGACATAACTCTTCAAATTTCCTTCATGACCTTTGATTGATATTTGAGAGGAATTATTTAAAAGAAACTTTAATTATAAG
The DNA here is from genome assembly GCA_007258455.2 of Sequoia sempervirens. Taxonomy (NCBI): domain Eukaryota; kingdom Viridiplantae; phylum Streptophyta; class Pinopsida; order Cupressales; family Cupressaceae; genus Sequoia; species Sequoia sempervirens. Next base: position 86,904 of record VDFB02270176.1, on the reverse strand, counting down.
AGACCTTTATTTTACATTTTAACTTTACTTAGGGCCCTCTTTATTATAATTTTAATCACATTTCCTTAGCACAAAATCCCCAAAACCCACGGAAAATGTGTGTTTTAGGTTTTAACTTGGCTTAATTTCAAAAAAAGGGGCGTTACAACATTCACTTGGCAACCAAATCAAGACTGTTTTTTCTACTAGGAAGAATAGATCAAAAGGAATTCTAGATCCGATCCACAATTTTTGTCAACCTATGTTAATAGCTTCATTGGTTAGAAACATTTACTATGTTTCATTTATTAATGTGTCATATCCCTTTTTCTTGGAATAAAATAATTAATACTATTATTTTAAGTTGAGCCTAGTAATTTCTAATTTTGGGGGGGCAACTTAATACTATTATTATAATTAAAATAAAAAGTGTTTTTAAACACTAGTATTAAAATAAAAACTATTTTTAAATACAAAATTAAAATTAAAATTAAAATAATGTGCTTAAATACTTGGAGAGAAATTTAAACCCCACGGGCTCGATTCAAAAAGGTATATCAAGGAGGCACCTAGCTTCACTTCATTATCAAAATTTCATTCAGCATTTTTGAAGAGCACACAGAAAATACTAAGAGGGGGGGTGAATCAATATTTAAAACTTTAAAACTTAAAACCATCAGAATCAGCAATGTAAACAATAAGAGCAAGCATCAATAAGTAAGACACCAATTTTCACGTGGAAAACCCTTTCGGGTAAAAAACCACCGTAGATCAATAGCTTTCATTAACCACAAATGGGCACCACCCCAGATTACATAAGTGAGCACCAACTTCAGAATCATAGAATACTTGACACATAACACATGCAAGCAAAATCACTGTCCAAAACTTGAAATCAAATTCTTAACTTATTTGCAATAGAACCTGTAGCCTTTCTCATTTTCTCAACATTCTTCAAAACTTATTAATATCCAAAGGGATAAAGAGTCAGACTTCTCTTAATCATATGTCACATCAACAAACAGATGACTCCTTGCAAAACCAAACTTCTCAAAACAATGGAAACTTATATCAATACATCAATACATCGATTCTTAACTAGAAAGTCAGAGAACTATTTAAAACTGGAAGTATATACCAAAGACTGAGAGAAGTTTGAACTTGAATTCAGACTGCTCAAATTACTCAAAATGCCCGACTTTACATATATTCTCATAAACTCATGCACATACTGTTTTTAATAGACTGCCCCACTCAGAACAGAATTAGACAAGCTTCTAATTCAATACAACTCCACCTTAAAGACAAAGTTGACAAAGCCAAGGATGATTCGCACAACTCCAGATGATATCCATTTCCTACCTATGCAGATAATAGATGATAGCAAAAGATTATCAGGGATCACCACAATCTGCACTCAAAACTAACAAGGGAGAAAATGCATTGAAAGTTCTATGCTTCAAAGACCAGCCAAAGACTCGACGGCAAATACCATATTCAGTGCCATACACGACACCTTTAGAAATACGATTCAAGCATTAAAAATACCATCGAATCCTTCAACACGCTGCCTCCAATATTTCAAAAACTCCACACTTGAGCATACTTACGGACTGCAAAATACTCACAAGACAACTGTTCTAAAAAGAAGACTACAGGATACAAAACTCTGACCTCCGAATTGCATGAAAATCAGAGAAGCCGCCTAACAAAATTTCATCGAGCAGGAAACATAGATCAAGAGCATTTATATAATGTTCGGACTGAAAATAAAAATAGCACGATATCCATAATGATCAGAACCACATCTTCCATTAAAAGACTCACAAACTCCCATTAAAAAATTGGCACGACTTCACCCATACACCATGTCGCACAATATCTGTGTATATACTCAAAAATATGCTTCAACTCCTTGAAATGCAGCAGGAAGAATATAAAGAGGGTGCAGCAGTTTTCTTTTCCACAGTGAGTATTATGCACCGATATAATATTCAACAAATATCATGAATTCACCAATATGGTATTAACTTCATCGACTCCTAAAAAGAAATGTCTTTCCGATACCACACCCAGCATTGAATTACTCTGCATTCATCAAATCTAAGCCGCCCACTACCATCACGCACGAGTAAGAGAAACATCGATGCCAAGCAAAACAGCACTCTCCATATTCGAATGCAAGCTAAAGTTAGCGGATGTCATCATCTGCATTCACAGTCAGCTCTCCAAATTGAAAGCAAATCGATATATATCTGAAACTGACACAAATAATGGAGGAAGCAAAGAAAGGAAACTGGAGCCATTTTAAACAAAAGAGACATGAAGAATTGATGAGCTGCCATTCTCTAAATAGTCAAGACGTTACAAAACAAAATATCCCGCATATAATATACAAGCCACCACCACTATATTTGTCATGCCTAAAGGAGTCATCACATTTAAAAGAAATTTGAAGACATAAAATAAGCCACCCTCAAATAAAGAAATTGTGCCTCTTAAAAACAAACATTTGATCATAGACTTTTCAACTGCTGACTTGGCATGGTTGATTTGGCACTATGCTGGCATAACAAGTAACTAAGCAAACAAACAACTTAAGTAAGCAAGCAAGTCACTGAGGTAAACAAGCTCGTAGCTGAAGTAAGCAAGCAAGCACCTCAAGTAGGCAAGCAAGTAGCTCAAGTAAGCAAGCAAGCACCCAAGTACCTTGACATCAATTACAAAACACTCAACAATTCATTGCGAGCTGTGTTTGATTTTGCATCCAAGGATGAAAACCCTCTTGAGTTGAGAACGAAAACCCTCATCGTGGGCATTAGCAAATTCTACATAGGATTTGCATGTTGAGCTAAATTGGACATTTGTGCGAATTTTCAGGTTTAGGTGATTCATATTTGCAAGTTGGAGCGCTGGTATAATTCAGACATCCCACCTTCATTGTTGCTGGTTTTTCTTGGAGCGCTAGGATAATTCAGATATTGTGGGGGCTTGCATTGTGGTTCCATTGCTGTTTCAGAGGTTATTAGCCTCAATTTATCACCCCTAATTGCTGTGATCCAGGATCAGCCCTCTAAGAAGACTTCCGTACATAATCAATGGCAGATTCACATTGTTTGTGGAGCTGCAATCTGCATATTTCTTACACTATTGAGAGGTGCCAGCAGTTAGGAGACCATTTCACATGATTTGAGGGTTTGCTTGGAGCACTGTACAGCAATGGGCATCACCCTAGTGCTGCATCCAGTATTTATTATCGTATTTTGAGATATGATCTGCTGTTTACACCAAGGAAACACGGGGACGCATCCCCTACCCTTTTGCCCCATGTACCCGTACCGGGGACATTTCGGAGACGGGGGACGCCTTGGGGACGTTTTTCAAGCGTCCCCAAAAAGTTTCCTTTTTTTTCAAAACATCCCCAATTGGTGGGGACGTCTCGGGGATGGCAAGGGGACGACTCTGAAATTAAAAATGCTTATTTTTTTATTGTTTCTAAGTGGACCCCACACCCTCCCAAGCCTAAAATAAAACATAAAACTTGCTTTCAAAGCTATTTGAGTTAATTTTTAAATTTTAAAAAAAAATTGCAGCTAAGAGGCAAGTGAGCAAGAGAAAAATTGGAAATGACTCAGACTCTAAGTCTGATTTTGATACAATGTTGGCAAATGTCAAGTAGAGGCAGCCACCATATTTTCTATTACTATGGTTTGGACATTTGTGACTTTGTCATTTTAACATTTGTAGTGCAAACTTGTAGCCTTTGGGCATTTTATTTTTAAATTTTATATCATATGCACATTAATTGTTTGTCATGAATTATGGAAGCAATTAAGTAGTTGTAGTATTAATTTGTTCGATTCTATATTGTATATGTCAATATGATTGGTGATTACATTTGCACATTTATCAATGTTCATTGTTATGATTATCGTTACTCATAAGAATATCTGAGATTTCCCTATATATATATATATATATAGCCGTCCCCCCGTCACCAAAAATCCCCTAAAAAAATGTCATCCCCGAAACACATCCCATCGTTCTGCCATCCCCCCATATCAGAAACTTGGTGGAACATAGGTTTACACGCTTCTATTGTGTGGCGCCAGCAGTGGGAAGAAGTTTGCAACACTTTGGATCACTGTTGGGTTACTTTCTTGACCCCCAAACTTCATAATTCCTCTTGCATCAGCTGTGCAGTCCTCTAACCAGCTGTTGTACTAGTCTTTGAGGCCATACCAGCCAAATGTACCATTTGCAAAAGGTCTTGTGAGTGATTTCATGTCATGTCCCCCGAAATTGTAACACTCAAAATATGAAATATTAAAATACAATTAAAAAAATCTTATAAATGTCAATAAAATAATTCCAATGTAAATGCATGTTCCCGAAACAAGATACCAAAAATAACTAAGAGTTGAATTACAAATAAATAAAAATAGATAAATAAACAGTGGTATAAATACTAAAATATAAAAATAAACAATTTAGTTATTATAATAATAATCATTAGAATATAATATAGATAAATAAATATATTTATAATAAAATTCAATTTATAAATATATTACCAAAAAACACAATATGATAACCTGTATTCTAAACTATCCAATATCTCTGCCTAAGAAATCATAAATAATAATTATAAATAAACAAATACAAACTAATATAAAAATAAATATATTAACAATATAATAAAATAATATATTATATTATAAAAAAAGATATAGCAAAAGCAGCCTAGACAAAACAGAGATTCACAAATAGCCAAGATTAATAAAGGCTGCAATAAATTATAAGCACCGATTCAGATTTTAAAGAGTTTTAAAAAACAGCGATCAAATTGAAAGAGAACAATTAGTTATGAGAAGTCATGACTCCTTGAAGAGTTATTACTTTTCAAAAAGGTATATCTTTTCATAAAGATATAAATAGAAAAAGGAATGGAAATCGATGGGGGGCAGCAAGGAATAGATTTAAGAATATACCAGTCCAAATAACAACAGGTCTATAGTAGTCTAAAACAGACTGTGTGAAGAGGGGAATGAAGGTCAGAAGACATCGAATGGAAAGAAGAAGAATCAGCAAGCGCTGAAAAGTGTACGTAGAAGACAAAGGTTTTACATTACCAATCTCTGATATATGTTAAACATAATCAACAGAGAGGTAAGTATTTTATATAAATTTAAATAAAGATTTATGATTACTTGGGTATGCAGAAGGTAAGTTTAGTAATCTTAGATAGCACATACATTATCAATTTACATCTCAGTTAACACTATAAATATATTTAATATATATATTTAGATATGTCATGACTTATGGATATATCTAAATTGGTTGTGATGAATAAACATAAATGACAAGTATATATATATAATTATGGTGATTAACAAATAAGGGGTATTCATAACATATTCTAGCACATTATTATGCATGAATACAATTGAATATCTATTAGGATAGATAAGCATATTGAGAGTTGGAAGAATATGATTAACAATTGATACATGTATACTCAGATGTATATATATATATATCTATTAAACTCATAGATACATCATAGATGGTGGGCACATATGATATATATATATATATATATTATTTACAATTATCCAATAATGATACTTGTAGCAATTATGGGGTCTTATAAGTAATGATGACTCCATCCATTCACCATGACATTAAGTGATATAATAGAATTCCATCTAAGGGTTCTTGAGGGATGTTTTACATTATAGAAGAATTATTCATAGTGAGTAATAAGGAGGAGTTATATACGTGGGAGTTATTGAAAGGGGAGGATCTAAAGTCTCCTGCAGGTTGGACGTGGGTATTCTTACAAGAATCATCGCATGGAAGAAAGGAGATAGATCGGCTTACAGTATAATAACTAACCCCATGTCTTATTAAATTCAGTATCAATGAATGTTTATAACACTCTAGTCTGTGATGAATTGTGAATTCGATTAAATATAATAGGTGAATGCATAGAGAGATTAAATGACACCTTTCAATGGATACTTATATGTCAATATATTGAGTTCATCTATACAACATAAGTGATTGACAAACACCCTGAATAGATATAAAGGGATATTATTTACCAGAGTCCAATAATAATGCTTGCAGCAACTATTGTATATCATAAGCTATTATGACTTTTACTATGAGAATAGACTTCGGGCCAAAATTCCCTTTCACTAGCGCTCGATAAGGATAGGGGGTTTGTGGAGGGAAAGGTTGGTAAATCGGTCCATTGATGGACGGTCCCAAGACAGGTAGGAAACCTTGAGGGAGTCCAATTAGAGACCGTGCACGCGCCCTTGGCACAGTAAACCTACCATCCAAAGAGGTTAGGAAAAAGGAAACAAGGCGAAGATCTATTCCGATCAAGAGTAACAAGTCACATCAGATTATGATGGTTTATGCACTACATAATAATGCATTTGTCTTATTCTTAAAATGTTCAATCTGGAATTGTCTAATTTAATTCAGGATTAAGAAACTATGTGTATTTGTTGGAAATACACAATGTGTGCAGATCTTCAAGGCAAATTTCATGTGCAAAATTAAGTGTTGATAAATACAAATTCTTGAACTTTTTATGTCTCTAATAAGGGGACATTACATTTCATGATATTTCATAATCTGAAAATTGATGCACTATTGCTATTTGACATTGTAATTCACCTAGTAGCAAAGATCTGCAATAAAGTTGCAGTTTGGGGCTTTTTGGTGTTTCCAGTTGATATTGTGACAGCTGTCCTAAACATTTTAATTTCCAGATGTGACTATAATTTTGGTCTAGGGTTTGTACTGCTGTACATCCAAAAATCAGCACATATAATTGGTGAAATTGAGCATATTCATCATTGGCTTATCACTGTTATGTGGATGAGGGTTTATATCAGCCAATGAGGGTTTATTCCATGCATTTCCAGCCACTTGTTTGATTTTTTGGTTCGTTGTTTCAGTTATATTTTAGTTCAAAATTCAGAAAATTACAAAAAAATCAGAAATTCCTAAAAATTCTAAAAAGGGGACATTACATAATGATTCTTCAAAAAAAAACCTGGATTTGTTTCATGAAGAACAAAGTTAGGTCTTCCTAAAATTTCAAGAGTTCAAAGCTCTAATGGTAGATCAAACAAGTAGGAGGATTACGGTTTTGAGGTCTAATAATGGAGGTGATTATATATCCAAGAACTTTGATACCTTTTGTAAAGATATAATGATCAAGAGCTGAAATGACTGTGCCTTACAAACCTTAGCAAAATGGCATTGCAGAGAGAAAGAACATGTCCATCATAGAGACAACTGAGTCTAAGATTCATATTTAAATTCCTCTTCTATCTTTGAGTTGAAGCCTACAGCAATGTGGTATATATTAAACAGGTGTTCTCACAAGATATTGAAGGACAATACTCCAAAAAAAAACTTCACTGGAGAGGAACCTAATGTTTCTTATTTTTAGGTGTTTGGAAGTTCAATTTACATTCATGTACTAGAAGAGAAAAGGGCTAAGTTTGAACCCTCCAACTTGAAAGGTGTCTTTGTGGGATATAATGAGTCTCCCAATGTAATGTCCCCAATTTGGGAATTACCCTAAAATCTGCCCTAGAATCACAAATTCTATTAAAATAAGAATTGTCAGATAGCTAGAGATATAACATACCAATTAAATGCCTTTTAACAAGATAAATCCTGAATTAGGTCCTGCAATCATACCAGACAATATTACATATGTATATATAATTCATAAATCCAATTATTTCTATTAGGGTTAATAATCGCACCTATGAGTATAAATAGGTAAAATCATCATAACTCATTAGATAAGCCCCATTATATCTATACTTATGTTTAGCATTCAATCACAATAGGTTTGAATGAGTGAGTATGATAGGTTGGGCCAAAGCAAGCCCCACACTAAACCCAAGAATGGACATTCACCCTCTTGGCCCCAAGTGGCAGGCACGTTGGACATCCAACATGGGGTAGTCTACCTAGTGGGGTGCTTGTATCTGCCCTCCCTACTCATATCTTCTTATTCATCCTCTTATGACTTGTGATTTCTCCAACAATCAACCATCGTAGAGGTTGGAAAGGAAATAGCAATAGGGTGCCCAGAAATCCTCCTATCTAAGCCCAAGAGTGGACACTCACCCTCTTGGCCCCAAGTGGCAGGCACATTGTACATCCAACATGGGGTGGTCTAATTAGATGGTGGTCTCATATCTACTCCCCTTCCTCGCATTTCCTCTTCTCCTCCACACGATTGCTTGCCGGGTTATAGATAGATTATTGATTTAGAATATGCATTTCACATTATCACACCATAATTATTAAATTCTATTATTCATACCACTATTCTTGTCGAAAATAGAATTATTGCAGATTATATATGTATCTTCAGACTGCTGTTGTGATTTAGACAGATCTAACTTTAATACTGCTTCCTTCTTGGGATGCTGATCGCTGCTCTTTTTGGATAAAAGTACTTCTGCTCCTTGGTTTGATCTACCTATTTTATTGCTGGATGTTGTTCCTTTTCAATATCCCTTGATGCATTTCCTGATTTTATTTTATATCTCCATATTGTTGATGTTATAGTGGCAGGAGATCTCTTTCTCCCTTAAAATTCGAAAAAACAAATAAATGATCCAAAGAGGCCAACACAAGTGAAGTGACGTCTCATTTCAAATAATATTTTATATTTTTTTTATTTATTCAAAAATAAGGCCGACCAAATTAAAGAGACGCATTGCTTTGTGAAGAAGCCAACCTTTCATGAAAAGACGTCTCAACTTGTATATATTCAAGGCGATTCACTTTCAATATACAATTCAATTCATTTAAGACATAATCGCACTTCTAGAAGGAGATCGCATATTTTGCAGCAGATCCATATTTTGCATCAAACAGATTGTGATAAAGGGGATATCATATCATTTGTATATTCACACCTAGGAGAGGTGCTATCTCTCATTACTTCAGATCGGCCTAGTGTTTGGCCAAATTGTAAAGCAGATTTCTGCTCTTTCATTCAATATATAAGTGATATATTTGTTGCTGGGTTTTTCTCCCTCAAGAAGGGGTTTTCCCAGGGTATTTGTTGTGTCTTATTGTTCATTATTCTGTGTTTCTGCTTATTTCATTTCTGATCCTAAAATTAACATGGTATCAGAGTGGGTTTAAACAAGATCAAGACCAGATTTGTTTAAGCAGCAAAGTATTCTTCTCTTCTTCTCATCTAAGGGAGTCTATCTAAGCTTCGAAGATGGTGAACAGACTCAAGGTTGAAGATAGGCTTGATGGTGCATCAAACTTCACCTCTTGGAAATTCAGAGTTCTCATTGCACTGGAAGATAATGATCTTCTAGATTTTGTGGAGAATGATGTGCCCGAGCCATTCAATGAGGCTGAGAAAACTCAATTAAAGAAGAATGGCAGTAAGGCTAGGAAGATCTTGATAGATTCCGTGAAGGATCATCTTGTGCCAATTATATCCAAGATGAAGACAGCCAAAGTCATGTTTGAAACTCTTCAAGGCTTGTATGAGATCAACAACACCAGCAGAGCTCTTGCCTTGAGACAACAGCTCCATCATATAAAAATGGCTAAAGGAGATTCAATCATCTCCTTCTTCATGAAGATTACTGAGTTGAAAGATCAACTATGTGCCATTGGAGATATGGTTGAAGATAGAGACCTAGTTATGTTCGCACTGAAGGTCTTCCTCAATCTTGGGAGCCCTTTATCCAAAGCATTAGTGGAAGATCTAAATTGCCCAAGTTTGATCGCCTTAGAGCTGATTGCATTCAAGAGGAATCCAGGTTGGCAGCAAGAGGGAATGGACGAAGCTCTCATAATGAAGAAAATCATGTCCTTGCTGCTCAAACTTCTAGAAGGAAAGGAAGAGAAGGGAGAAAAGGAAATTTCAAGAGGAATAGAGTCAGAAAATCAGATTATGCTCCTGAACCAAAGAAGAAGAAGGATCTCTCTCACATTCAATGTTTCAGATGTGACAAGTATGGTCACTATGCTCAAGATTGTATAACAAGACCAAAGCAACATGCTTCTACTGCGGATGTTGATGATGTGCCACCTCAAAAGGAATCTAAAGACAACTCAGGGGGATTTCTATTCATCTCCGCTCTTTCAAGCAATGTTCCAACCGACAGTAACACTTGGTTGATTGATAGTGGTGCTTCACGACACATTACAAGATATCAAGAACATCTTTCTGACTTGGTGGAAAGAGAAACCAGCTTGCAAATGATAATCGGAGATGATGCTTGCTATTCAGTGAAAGGTGTTGGGGCCACCTCTCTTCATCTAGATTCTGGCATCCCTCTTCATTTGAGTGATGTCTTCTTTGTTCCAGGAATCAAAAAAAATCTGGTCTCAATTTCAACGTTGTAGGACAAAGGGTACCAAGTTGCATTTTTTGAAGGGAAAGTTCTTGCTTGGCCAAAGAACTCTAGCATCAAAACAGCCCGTGTGATTGGTGTCCGTCAAGAGAGCCTATACAGACTTTCTATTCATCCAGTTCAAGCATTATTGCATGACTCTACCAGTTCGAGTGAGTTTTGGCATAGGAGACTTGCTCACTGTTAATGATAAGTACAGCTACAGGCGATCCTTCCAACTCTATTGAAGGAAACATAAATTAAATGATAGCCTGTTGGCTATTTAATTTATTGTCTAATATTTATGAGGTGGCCGACCTCACTTGTATTATTTACGATTTCACTTGAGGCCGACATCCTTTATGATTTGAAATTAATATTATTCTGGCCGACATCATTTATGATTTGCAATTGTGCTTATTCTGGCCGACCTCATGATATGAAGAGGTGCGACCTCTCTAAGTTGTATATATACAAGGCTCATCCGTCCTTTGCAAGATCATCAAGATAGTGCGAATTACCTTCATGTGTGATATGTCTTCTAGTGCGACTTATTTGCAAGTGTGAATTCCTTGTTAGCAGATTGCGAATCATCAAGTTCAAAGATTGCAGATTTTGTCAAGAGCAAATAAGTGTGAACTGTCAAGAGAATTCTTTCAGGCGCTTCAAGATCAGATTGCGAATTTGTTCCAGTACAGATTGAAGGCTATCTAATGCTGAGTTGCGAATACTCTTGAAGGTCTGAATTATACTATCTGAAAGTGAGGTCTGTATCTGTTCCTTGTATCTGGTGAAGGTACTGATTTCTGGCCTTGTGTTCGGCCTCATTGTAAAGTGAATTGTTGCCACTACTATATTAAATATAAGAGAGATCTTTGTTGCTGGGTTTTTCTCCCTCAAGAGGAGGGTTTTCCCAGGGTATATGCTGTGTTATTGTTTCTGATTTTGAATTAATTTTCTGTGCATTTAATCTGTTCACCTAAAATTTACAACCTACACTTCAAAGCTCTTCCATCTATGGAGAAGATGGTTACTGGTCTACAGAAGCTCAGTCAAGAGCATGATGGCATTTGCAGAGGATATGCACTGGGTAAGAATATTAAGGGTCCTTTTCATAGTAGTGAAAGTAGATCAAAAGGAATTCTAGATCTTGTTCATTCTGATTTATGTGGTCCAATGTCTATTGCATCTTTATAGATTCCATTGATGACTATTCTCAAAAAACTTGGATTTACTTTTTGAAGTCTAAGGAGTCTGAAGAAGTACTTGATAGATTCAAAGAATTCAAGGCTCAAGTTGAAAATATGTCCAGAAAAAGAATCAAGGTCCTGAGATCTACTAATGGAGGAGAATACATTTCTGGAGGTTTTCGTAATTTTTGTATTGAGGCAGGGATCAAGAGGGAGTTTTGTGTTCCGTACAATCCTCAGCAAAATGGAGTTGCTGAAAGAAAGAATAGATCCATTGTTGATGCAACCAAAGCTATGATTCATGATCAAGATTTACAAACCTTCCTTTGGGCAGAAGCTTCCAGAACTGCAGTGTATGTTTGGAACTGAAGCCCTCATCGAATATTGGAAAACATGACTCCTGTTTGGAACTGAAACCCTCATCGAATATTGGAAAACATGACTCCTGAAGAGGCCTTCACAGGTGTGAAACCTGAGGTTAGTCATTTAAGAATTTTTGGTTGTCCTGTTTATATTCATGTGCCTAAGGATAAAAGATCTAAGCAAGAAAGGAATATTTGTGGGTTACAGTGAGTCTTCAAAGGCCTACAGAATCTACATTCTAGGGCAGAAACAGATTGAGATCAGCAGGGATGTCTCTTTTGAAGAGAAAGTAGCATTCAAAAGATCTAAAGGGTCTTACATGGAGATAGACAGTGAAGAACAGGAGACACCTCAGGATATGGACATTTCCCTTGATCATACTCCTAAGATTCAAAGGGAGTCTACTGAACCAGAAGAGACTATTGATCCAGTTGATCCCATAGAACCAACTGATACGCCAAGAGATATTGCTATAGGTCGAAAGAGACCTCTATGAGCCAGACAAACTATGCAAGAGGCAAAAAAGTATGCAGCTCCTCGTGGCACCTTTAGAGAAAGCAAGAGACCGCAGAAGTTTCAAGACTATGTGGCATTGATGAGTCACATCATTGAGTCTGAACCTTCCAATTTTGAGGAGGCGTCCAATTAGTAGGTATGGAGAGATGCTATGACAAAAGAATATCAGTCTATCATCAAGAATGATGTTTGGGATGTTGTACCAAGACCTTAAGGGAAATCAGTTGTGTCTTCCAAGTGGCTCTTCAAGATCGAGCATGCAGCTGATGGGAGCATTGAGAAGTACAAAGCAAGATTTGTGGCAAGAAGATTCTCTCAGAAGAAGGGAATAGATTATGAGGAGACATTTGCACGTGTTGCTCAATATACATCTATCAGGACTATTATTGCTATTGCATCTGCTAAAGGTTGGAAGCTACATTAAATGGACGTAAAGACTACTTTTCTTAATGGTGTGATTGAAGAAGAAGTGTACATTGAGCAACCAAATGGTTTTGTGATTAATGGGAAGGAGTCTCAGGGATGCAGATTGAAGAAGGCTTTGTACGGCCTTAAGCAAGCACCTCGTGCATGGTATGAAAGGATTGATCGATATTTGATGAGCTTGGTATTCTCCAAGAATGATGCAGATTCCAATCTTTATTTCAAGGTAGTTGATGGTGAGGCTTTAATATTGGTTCTTTATGTTGATGATTTATTTCTTACTGGAGCAGAATATCTCATTGTCAAATGTAAGAAAGAGTTAGCCTCCGAGTTTGAGATGAAGGATCTCGGTCTTATGCATTACTTTCTAGGACTAGAATTGTGGCAAAGACCCAATGAGATTATTCTAAGTCAAGGGAAATACACCATAGACATCTTGAAGAGATTTGGGATGATGGATTGCAAATCCATGTCTACACCTATGGAAACAAATTTGAAGAAGTGAGTGATTTTGCAGCTAGTTCAGATTTGGTAGATCCCACCATGTACAGACAATTGATTGGATCATTGATGTATCTAGTCAATACTAGACCAGACATTTGCTATGCGGTGAGCGCTCTCAATTAGTTCATGTGTGGGCCAAGACAAATTCATCTAGTTGCAGCAAAGCATATCTTGAGATACTTGCATGGCACAGTAGGATATGGCTTGAGATATACTTCCTATGAAGATCTGAAGTTACAAGGCTATTCTAATTCTGATTGGGCCAGGAGTGTAACTGATAGAAAGAGCACCTCTGGATGTTGCTTCAATTTGGGGTCTGCCATGATTTCTTGGTGTAGCAGGAAGCAGACTTTTGTGGCACTAAGCACTGCAGAGGCTGAATATATTGCAGCATGTGTAGCAGCTCAAGAAGCAGTGTGGCTTTGAAAGCTCCTTGCAAGATTATTTGGTCAAACATTGGAGCCGACTGTGATTCATTGTGACAATCAAAGTTGTGTGAAGCTCTTTGTCAATCTTGTGTTTCATGATAGGACAAAACATGTGGAGATCAAGTATCATTACATCCGAGATATGGTGTTGAGGAAAGCAATTCAACTCAAATATATTTGCACTGATGATCAGACGGCTGATATTCTCACCATGCCTCTCTCCAGAGTGAAGTTTGCACATTTTCGAGACAAGCTTGGAGTTGTGGGGAATGTTGCCCTTGCTAAGAGGGAGACTCAGCATCAGTGATCTTTGCTATTTGCCATAATGCATATTTCTCTGAGACGGAGAAATATGAGGTGAAAGCCCTTGTCCATCTCTACGATGTTGTTCTTTCCACCCATGGGAATAGCCATGGTGGATGTCATGTTGAGAGACTCCATGACAACATCACGTTGAAAGACTCTGTGATGAATCCTTTGTACTTGTGTTTTTCCACACATGGGAGTAGCCATGGTGGATGTCATGTTGAGAGACTCCATGATGACATCACGTTGAGTGACTCTGTGATGGGCACTTGTGCACATGTTTCTTTCCACACATGGGAGTAGCCATGTTGGACGTCATGTTGAGTGACTCCATGACAATATCACGTTGAGAGACTCCGTGATGAACTCTTTTCCACAAATGGGTGTAGCCATTGTGGGTGTCATGTTGAGAGACTCCATGACATGGATATCTGGAAAGATATCTCCCTAGCTAAGAGGGAGTGTTGATGTTATAGCGGCAAGAGATCTCTTTCTCCCTTAAAATTCAAAAAAATAAATAAATGATCCAAAGAGGCTGACACAAGTGAAGTGACGTCTCATTTCAAATAATATTTTATATTTTTTTTATTTATTCAAAAATAAGGCCGACCAAATTAAAGAGACGCATTGCTTTGTGAAGAAGCCGACCTTTCATGAAAAGACATCTCAACTTGTATATATTCAAGGCAATTCACTTTCAATATACAATTCAATTCATTTAAGACATATTCGCACTTCTAGAAGGAGATCGCATATTTTGCAGCAGATCCATATTTTGCATCAAACAGATTGTGATAAAGGAGATATCATATCATTTGTATATTCGCACCTAGGAGAGGTGCTATCTCTCATTACTTCAGATCGGCCTAGTGTTTGGCCAAATTGTAAAGCAGATTTCTGCTCTTTCATTCAATATATAAGTGATATATTTGTGGCTGGGTTTTCTCCCTCAAGAAGGAGGGTTTTCCCAGGGTATTTGCTGTGTCTTATCGTTCATTATTCTGTGTTTCTGCCTATTTCATTTCTGATCCTAAAATTAACACGTATTTCTATGAAGAGATACAACACTTCATCATAGACACATCTTTTCGAGAGGAGGTGTCCTTAATAACATCCCCTTTTGTTCAAGCTTGATCGCTGCCTTTTATGAGTTTAGTAGTCGCAGCCTTTAGAGACTCTAATAACTGTCTTCATAACTTTTTATGAACCGCTGCCTTGTTAAAGATATAATCACTGCTTTTCATGGAATCGCTTCCTTGCTTTTTGTCTTTATTGCTGCCCTAGTTACTTTACTAATAGTAATTGCTGCCATTATTCTTTTTCATATTTGCTGTAGCTCGTAATATATTATATGTTTTCTTCTTTTTTTATATACATATTTTTATATTGGTTTTATTTATATATTTTTAATATTTAAAGTATTACATTATAATAATTATAATTATAATAATATTAAATTGTTAATATTTATATTTATATATTTTTAATATTTATATCGTTATTTATTTTATTTATTAATTTATTTGCATTTCAACGTTTGCAACTTCGGGGGCATGACATCCAAGACTTGCAAGATCTATTTTCATCAAAAGGAAAAATATTAGTGAGCTGAGATGTGAGATTTGATGAAGATGTTTGGTCCTTTCAGTCTCAAAAGCCTCCCATGGAGGTTAAAGAATGCAAACAAGTTGTTGTTCTAAGATCTAATCAGCAAAATACAGCAGTCCCTACAGAAGATCAGCCAAGTTCTCCTAAGGGAAAAGATACCTCAGCTTCATCTAAAACACCAAAGAAGCCTAAATGGCTTATCTAAACTTTACAAGAGGCACAAGAATAAGTAGAAGCACCAAAAACTTCTTTCCGAGTGAGTCATCCACCTAAGAAGTTTCCAAGTTAATTTGCATTAATGTCTTCCATCGTTGATGTTGAGCCTTCCAATTTTGTGGAGGCAAACTCAAAGCAAATATAGAGAGATGCCATGACAAAGGAGTGTAACTCCATTATTCAGAATGATGTTTGGGAGATTGTACCAAGACTAGATGGAAAGTCAGTGATTGATTGCAAGTGGTTGAACAAAGTAAAGAATACAGTAAATGGGGGCATAGAAAAATTTCCAGGCTAGATTTTTTGCACATGGGTTCTCTCAAAAAGAGGGAGTTTACTAAAATGAGAGTTTTGCTACAATTGCAAGGTACACTTTTGTAACAATAATTATGTCTTTTGCATCTCATTTTGCTTGCCTCTTATAGCAAATGAATGTGAAAACAACTTTTTTGAATGGCAAGGAAGAGAAAGAAGTTTATATAAATCAGCCTAGAAGCTTTGCGATGCATAGACAAAAAAACCCATGTATGCAAGTTGCAAAAGGCTGTGTATGAGCTGAGGCAAGCACCTCATGCTTAGTGCCCACAAATGATAAGTTAGATTTGGGCTCCACCATTTGCAAGTTCTACTCTTTATTACTTGATAAATCTGATCTGCTCGTTTTAGTCATGTATGTAGATGATCTGCTCATGTATTCTATGCCCTTAATTCTATAGGTGCATAGGGTTATGTGTGTCTGCTTGCGGCTTCTTTGAACTCTTAATTAAGTTATATAATCATTAATATAGTCTTATTTAGGTAACTAAGTTGGCCCAGATGGCATCCATAGCATAAATATGGTATATATAGGAGGTAGAGGTTAGTCATTATGATCATATTGAGTATTGTGTTCTTATTGAAGACTATTGGAGGTAAACCCCTCAAAATGGTTTAGGAGGTTGCCCCCTCGAAATTGCATATTATTATTAAGTATTTCCAACATATTTCCTATTATATTTTCCTATTGTGCAAGTTGTTCCATTACAACGTACTTGGTAAATACTAGACATGATATTTTCTTTGCAGTGAATACATTACATCAATCATTTGCAAGTTCATTACACTGCTGCAAAATATGTGCTCCAATATTTCAAGGCCACGATTCATCATAGGAAGTATGTTGGAGACAAACAGTTAACGTTGCATGGCTTTCTGAATTCAGACTAGGCAAGTGATGCTAGTACTAGTAAGAGCACTTCAGAGTTTTGTTTCTGCTTGGGATCAAGTATGATATCTTGGTTCAGCAAGAAACGGGCAGTACTAGCATTAAGTTCAGCCAAGGCAAACTACATACCAGCCTCTTCTGGTAGTTGTGAGCCTATCTGACTTCACAAGTTGATTGCAGAAATTATTGATCAAATGTTTGGAGCCAATAATAATATACTATGACAATCAAAGTTTCATCAAATTCATAATTGCTCCAAACATATAGATATTTGTTATCACTTTCTCAAAGACAAAGTTCAAAAGAGAGCAGTCGTCCTTTAATATGTACCCTCAAATGAGAAGGTTGCTCTAGTCAAAAGGGAAGTTTGAAATATTGAAAGAGATGAGGTTGAAGGAGTCCTTACAAAGAGGGAGTGTTAGATTGTTGTGTAGCTAAACTGTTGTTCCTCGGCATGGAAATTTAGCAAGAATTCATCCAATTTTTATAGTGAGTTGTCTTTTTCTGTTGGGCACTGAAATCTGGCCTATTTTTGGTGTTAAAGCTGCTTGAAATAGGCACTCATATTTAGTATTACTTTTTCTAATTCTGGGCGCTTATTTAGGCTACTTTGATTCTGTTATTTGTTTTATTCTAGTGCATTAGAGTTTTGTTTTGTCAGATTTTAAGTGAGTTTCTATGTAACAAATAAAACAAGAATAGACTCTAATTCAAAGCACTTTTTTTCCTGCTTTGGTGTGCCCAAGTTTGAGGTTTTTCTATTAACCCTGGGTGCCCACTTTTGTGTAACAGAACATTCAGAATAATAAAATTTTATTTTTCAAACTGCAAATAATTCTGATTTAAATTGTATTCGTTGTTTTTTTGTACTTTCAGCAACGTGTGTGTGTAGATTAAAGTACTCTGCAACACCAGTTTTGATTGAAATTTAACTTAAACAATTTAGGTCAATTTCTTAGGTTGAATTTGCATACCATGGTCTGAATTTTAACCAAAAAACACCTAATCTTGAATGCCTCACCATCAGCATTTTGTCCCAATCTTGTAACAATTTTAGGTGTGAGCACAATTAGAGCACATTTGAAATCATTTACATGAAGAAGAACATGTTGACTCAAAAGCACTTAAATGACCTTGTTTTTGTGAGGTACAACATTTGTCTGTGTGCTAAAACAGTGGAGGGGCAAGAAACATGTGAGGTGATTAACCTAGATTGTTGATGTTTATTGAGCATCAGTAGTATTCTTCCACCGATCTTCTTACATGAGATAAATTAAATTATAGCCTATGGCTATTTAATTTATTAGTCATCAAGAGGCACGATGATTGAAGAGTTATATCCATTTGTTAAGGCCGACATATTATAATGAAGAGGCACAATTAATATTATTATCAAGGCTGACCTTGATATAATGTGAATATTGAGGAGGCGCGAATGTCAAGGTAGCCGACTTCTTGAATATTGGAGACATGATGTTTCAAGGTGGCCAACTTGATGCATTGGAGAGACGCGACCTCTCCCTTCATATTGTATATATACTCGATGGCCAATTCATTGTTGATCATTCAGATTTCATCCTAGTTCGTTCTCCATCTCATGTGCGAGTTCTTCTCAAGGCAGTTCGATATCATTAGAGGCTGAGTTTTTCATCAGCGAATTATCTCTTGTATTGCTGTGTTGCACCATTCATTGGTGCTTGTATTTGGGCCTGAATATTGGCCTCTTGTAAGGAGATCATTATTGTATTGATTCAATCTATAAGAGATATATTGTTGCTGGGTTTTTCTCCCTCAAGAGGAGGGTTTTCCCAGGTTATCTGCTGTGTTATTGTGTTTGATTTTGAATTAATTTTCTGTGCATTACATCTGATCATAAAACTAACATGGTATCAAAGCGGGTTCAAGTGAAGGTTCTGATCAGATTTGTTCGAGACAAGGCAACCACAAGTCTCAGAAAAGTGGCATTGCTGGTGTTATATGGATCTTCATCGTGAGTTTATGAAGCGGACTGTCTATATGGAGAATTCACTAATTCACGGGATTCATATCGCGAATGTTGATAAATGTGTAAAGCAGAATCAAACAGGGCATCAACATCCCAAACTTGTGCGCCATGCACAGACAGCGCTGACGCAAGCACCTTCACCTGGCACGTCGCAGAAGACAGAGCAACAGTACAAGCTCTGCGGTTTCCTACATTCTACTCTTGCCGTCAACAATACTTGGCGTGATTTGGTGCCTTCTTTGACGAGGTCGGAATGCTTCTTCGACGAAGAGGGCTCTGATCTTTGCCTTCACACAGAGGCCGGGGTGATGCTTCTCACTGTATCTTCGGATGACGCGATCTGTCATAAGGACGAATGCCCTAAGCCTGACGGCGTCACGGAAACTGTTGCGTGCATTGACGGAATTAAATTCTGACGACTTCAGAAATTAGTGTATGGAGTGGTATTGGTTTGTCGGAAATAATTAAAGAAGTGTCCTCAGTTCCTTCTGGGGGTGGTAAGGAGTAGTGGATGAGAATACCTCACACTTGTATTCGCTGGTGTGTGATTGCTCAGGTGCATCGCCTTCATTCTATATCTGCATAGACTGTTTGTAAGGTATGAAGTGAGATATTATCTGAACGTCTTCATACTAGCAACATTTATATTGCTGTAGAATCAATGGTGCCGGGATTATGATGTGTATGTAAGTTCGAGACTGTGCCTAGTTTTGAGTAAGTACAATTTCAAATAATGCATATGCAATAACATCATTTCTATGAAGATCAGTCCGTGACCTTGACAGATCAGATGTAGTGGTAATAGTTGGAGTATTGATGATAGAATATATACGGTTATGAGCATGGATGTATTGCATGAGTGCGTGTTCTTTGAGGCAGTGTTTGTCATCAGAATGTGATGATGAGTATGGGAAGCATAAAGAAATTGTCTTGAGAAGGTTGGCAGAACCTTTGAATACTTGTTGATAATCCTGCTTGTAAGATGACTCTAACCTCAATGTGTGCTGAGATATACTTGTGATCAGTGGTTCTCTCAGATATAGAAACATCTGGAGGATTTCAAGATTGCTAGCATTGTGTGTGCTCTGCATCTATCAGAGGAGATGCGTTTATGTAATAGCACTGAAAGTAGTAACACAGCTTCAGATTAGATGATGATCCCACACAATGTTCCAGTCCCGTGAAGATTTCAACTCCAATGCTGTGTGATCAGTTGCAATCGAAGTCAAGAGTTTGCATTGAGAGCAGCAGCGATCGACACCACTGTAAAAGGCGGAGAGCGCAAATATTGTGATCGTTGATATCAATCCCTCAGTTTCTGCATACAGAATTCTGACGTCATTAAGATAAGTACTGCATGGTTGAATAATGTTCATGAATTGTTGTATAGTTATTAATTCATGCTATAACATTGAGAGAGTAAATCATGCATGCTTCTAGCAGTGGTATTTCTCTTCAAAATAGTTGAGTTATATGAACTATTAGTAATCTCTTCTTACTGTGCATTAGGATGGACCAAGAGATTGCTTTCAAAAGAAAAGTATGGAGACACTGCTTGCAGCCATGAGTCTGAGTGAATGACTGAAGACATCTCTTCGAAGAGGAAGAATTAACCTTCAGAGGGAGTTCTATGGCTCGCTGAGAACAAGTAAGGGTTGCAGTGTTGCAAGCCCAGATGCTAAATCCTTGAAGTATTTATCAGAATTGCTCAAGTCAGTCAACCTGGATTTAACATTGGTAGAGTGATCTGGGATGAGGTCGAAGAGGACAGCCCTGAATCTCTACAGAGGTGTGCGTTGCAAACCATTTCTCTAAGGCAAGCGTTGCAAGCAATCTTAGACGATGAGGTCAGAAGGTTGATGCAAGTACTTAAAGATTCAGCGGGAGCCTACTGAACCTAAAGAAGATGGGAAGTATACTTAAGAGGTTTGGCATGATGGATTGCAAATCCGTGTCTACATCTATAGAGACCAACCTACATAAGTTGAAGGAGGCTGCAGCAAGTTCAGACTTGGTGGATCCTACGATGTACAGGCAGTTGATTGGGTCCTTGATGTATCTAGTTAACACTAGACCAGATATCTGTTATGCTGTGAGTGCACTTAGTCAGTTCATGTGTGAACCGAGACAGATACATCTTGTTGCAGCAAAACATATCCTGAGATATTTGCGTGGCATAGTTGGATACGGGTTGAGATATTCTTCAGATGTGGACTTGGAGCTGCATGATTTTACTGATTCCGATTGGGCAGGGAGTGTCACTGATCGGAAGAGCACCTCTGGATGTTGCTTAGTTTGCATATGGCAGCTCGGGAAGCAGTGTGGCTTCGTAAGCTCCTTGCAAGATTGTTTGGACAATCAATGGAGCCTACTATCATTCATTGTGATAACCAAAGTTGTGTGAAGCTTTCTGTCAATCCTGTGTTTCATGACAGAACCAAGCATGTTGAGATCAAATACCACTATATCAGAGATATGGTATTGAGGAAAGCTATACAATTGAGGTATATCAGCACTGATGAGCAAACGACAGACATTCTCACCAAGCCTCTCTCCAGGATAAAGTTTGTGTACTTTCGAGATAAGCTTGGTATGGTGGAGAATACAGCCTTAACTGAGAAGGAGTCTCAGTATCAGTGATCCTCTTTAATGAGTTCTCTCTGTGAGAGAAGTTCGAGGTGAAATCTCTTGATTAATGAGTTCTTCTCTGTGAGAGAAGTTCTAGGTGAAATCCCTTGATTAATGAGTTCTTCTCTGTAAGAAGTTCGAGGTGAAATCCCTTGATTCCACCCTCTGGGAGAGCCATGGTGGATGTCATGTGTGTGACTTCATGACAGCATCACGTGAGAGAGTCCATGATGATTTTCTTGTACTTGTGTTTTCACCCTCTAGGAGAGCCATGGTGAAAGTCATGTTGAGGTGACAACATCACGCAAGTGATGAACACTTGTACATACCATACATGGTTGTAGCCATTATGGTTGATATCATGTTGAGGTAATATCTGATATCACAATGAGGTGATATTCTTCTTTTCCACTCATGGTTGTAGCCATAGTGGTATACATCACAATGAGATGATATGTTTTGTGCAGCTGGAAGTATACTCCCTAGCTGAGAGGGAGTGTTGATGTTTATTGAGCAGCGTCAATAGTATTCTTCTAGCAATCTTCTTACATGGGATAAATTAAATTATAGCCCATGGCTATTTAATTTATTGAGTCATCCAGAGGCATGATGATTGAAGAGTTATATCCATTTGTTAAGGCCGACGTATTATAATGAAGAGGCACAATTAATATTATTATCAAAGCCGACCTTGATATAATGTGAATATTGAGGAGGCGCGAATGTCAAGGTAGCCGACTTCTTGAATATTGGAGACGTGATGTTTCAAGGTGGTTGACTTGATGCATTGGAGAGACGCAACCTATCCCTTCATATTGCATATATGCTCGATGGCCAATTCATTGTTGATCATTCAGATTTCATCCTAGTTCGTTCTCCATCTCATGTGCGAGTTCTTCTCAAGGCAGTTCGATATCATTAGAGGCTGAGTTTTTCATCAGCGAATTATCTCTTGTATTGCTGTGTTGCATCATTCATTGGTGCTTGTATTTGGGCCTGAATATTGGCCTCTTGTAAGGAGATCATTATTGTATTGATTCAATATATAAGAGATATATTGTTGCTGGGTTTTTCTCCCTCAAGAGGAGGGTTTTCCCAGGGTATCTGCTGTGTTATTGTGTTTGATTTTGAATTAATTTTCTGTGCATTACATCTGATCATAAAACTAACATAGATGACGTCATTTCATATTCAAATTTGATTGATGAGGATGTGGGGCCATGTTTTCTGTTGATGAGATCACTGAATTGAGGAGGGTGGCAGCAGACTTAGCAGCAAATGAGGAAGCAGGAGACAAGATATCAATAGGGGCTTGATTGGATACACGTGATATTGCTGAGGCTGAGGATGACATTGTTCCTTAGGGATCATTATCATCCAGTTCAAGGGCACCCATACATCCACTCAGAAGCATTAGCCGGGGAATAAATTTGTTGAAATTGAATATGGAATTTTTATTCAATTGATATATCATAAGACATATGACACTATGATGTTTACTGAAATAGTTTTTTAATCTACAAATGAAGGACAAACCATTTATGAGCTCTCTAATTCAGTTTATGCATTTTTTTAAGACTATTTTACAACTTATGTTTTAATGTTTGGAAAATTCAACTAGTCTTTGCCAAGTCCCCAATCTGAGTTTTTGTTGAGGGCAAGTCTTTGAACTATGGATGTGAGCATTGGATGTGACTTCCATTGTACACACCAGAATTTCCATGACTTCGAATAAAAAAATTTTAAACCCTGCAGATTTTATAGGAATAGCATGAAGTACCTGTCACCTTTGTAGCAGCTTTTGCTGCCCTCTGAGCTTCTTGAAGTGCTCGTCTCTCAGCTTTTGAAGTCCTCTCCTTCAGAGGCTTTTGCTTTGAATCATCTTCTCCTCCTGAACCCAAACATTCAGGATTTTCTCAGCCCTAATTCTACCCATTATTAAACATTGCTAAAATTATATAGACAATGCAAATATTGTAAGTATATACTGGCTCCGCCCCTCTTAGCCCTAATTTTATCCATTATTTGGCATTATTCAAAAACAATAAAAACCAGATATTTAAGCACTATAATTCAAAACCTCCTTTCTCCTCAACTATGACTAGCCATTTTTTAACATTATTTGGAAATAAAACAATTCAGTAGTGTAATTAAAAACATTGTGTCATGCATGTTTGCAAATCTTCAGAATGCAGCCCAAGCATAAATTCACATGAACATCATACGAAACCTTACCCATAATTTACAAAGCAAAAATCCTTTTCAGACACAATTCTAGGCATTCTTTAACATTGTTGAAAGGCGAAAAACCTTATTATCCTGATTCTAGTCATTCATTAACATTAATTAAATTAAGATACAAACAATCCGAGACGGTTAAATTCAATGCATGCAGCACCAAATTTTCAGTCCTTATTCTAGTCATTCCAGCCCTATTGCTAGCTCATAGTCACAAGGAAAATCCAGAACGGGTAGGAGAACGTCTCCCGATGTACACATTTTCTGTATTACATGAAATAATGACCTATTGTTGAAAGCATGTTAAAGATGAGGCGGGATCAATTATCTCTGAAGAATATGTGCATTTTAATTTGAAATGTAAAAGGTTAGATAGCCTGCGTAGTAACTCAAAGGGTTTTGTCATTTGAAAAAACAAATGAAATAAATGATATGGTTGAGAGGGGTACCTGCTAATTTTTCTGGGGGCGGTATGGTGGCGATCGGAGGAAGGCTGGTAGCGGCAGCAAAGGTCCCTGAAGCGGCGGATGGCCGTATGGTGGCATGCTCCATGGAGCCGCTAGGCACAGACGCCACTCCATGCGGCATCCTGTGACTAGGGTTCGAATCCGTGACAATCCAGCGAGGTGAAATGCGGTCTTCATTCATGTCCTCGGAAGAAAGAGTTATGTAACCACGCTCCGTACCGTTCCTGCTGGAGGGCGACGTGCCAAGGACAGAATCCCCAGGATTATAACTCCCCATGGGCATCGTTGTCTCCGGGTGGCCACCCATCGCCGAAACCGGCACGGGCATGGGCACCGCTCGGGTGACAATGTTGTCGGGTGCGTGGCGCGGTGGCGGAATCATTACAGGCGATGGTGAATTGGCCGCCGCCGCCGCCTCGGTTGCTGCTGCATCCGCTGCCGGGGGAGGCTTTGGCTGCGCTTCGTTGCCCCCTGGGGTTACGAACCCCACCTGACGGACTTTCGGATCAATCACCATTCTCGACCCCCGCCTTGCTGCATCCATCCCCCGAACAATAATAACAATGCCCCCGCCCTGCCCAAACACAATATACGTATAATGTTTTTGTAACTTTTAACTCTTGTCTACAACTTTTCCTCCTGTACTTCATTCACTGACAATTGGGGTGATGAATGATGTCAGACAGCAATTGACTGAATGTTTTGATATGCCGAGAGACTTATATGGAATCATCTTCTAACTAAGTCTGCTAGGAAACAATGGTGACTCGGAGTGTGAAGATTTTACAGAAACTAAGAATTATAAAATAAAGGGCAGAATTTTTCATGGCTCGTTCGAGAAATCGTTCAAGTAGTTGGGTTTTTCCTCTCAATGATTTGCATTTTGTGGTCGAGATAAGAACGATAAATGAGACAGAGAGAGTTCCAAGCCAGGTGGAATACTGCTGGAATTTTTTAATTAAAAAATACGAAACTGAAATCCAATGGGTTTTAACTGTTGGCGTCGAATAGTGGGGGTGTTTTCTCTCCACCGCTAAAGTATGGCCACTTCTTTATACTAAAAGCTTATGGAGAAGTTCTAGGCGGAAAGGCGAACATTGCTTTCGTTAAAAGGACTACTGTTCAAATCACTTTGATGGGCACTCCTCTGCAACAGACAGGTGGGAACCCCCATGAAAAATAAGTATTTGGGTTTAACGAGTGAATGAGCATTTCCTTAAAGACAAAGAATGAAGTGCCACTAATTTGCAGGATAGTGCAAATACTTTTTCAAGGCTAAAAGCATATGACATCTATTTTTTCCGATTTGTTCTACACTATTTTTGTTCACATATTGTTTGTATTTTTAAAGGTGGTTTTTTTTATATATGTTTATATTTTCAAAAGGGTTATCTTAGAATTCATTAATTTATATACATGTTTTTGATTTTGTTTTTAACTCTGTTTTAAAAGGTTTTGAGTTTTGTATTTACATGCATATATATTTTTTATATTTAATAAGAAATATTTTTTCTAATTTTATTAATATTTGACATTCAATTTCACAATTTTTTTAATTTTTCTTGTTAATTTAGTCATAGAGCATGATCAAGGTGTAAGAGGAAAGTTTGCATACTTCCACACTTTAGCTTAGCAAACTTTTTAATGTTAATATCATTGTTATTTTCCTTGCTTCAAATAATACTAGGCAAATACTTTATGCAAGTACTAAAGATAAAATTTAACTCTTAGCAAGATCATAGATTTTAGACAAGATCACGATTTTTGCAAGACAAGATCATTGTTTAAGTATGCCCCATGCTCGTAGCATTCTCAAGATTCAATCATCTAACTCTTTTGGTCACAAATCCGATCTCATGATTTAGTTTAGTTACAATGTTACAATGTCGTATGTTGCAATGTGTAATCAGGTGGGTTCACATCCAACATATGCAAACCCTAATTGACTCTCATTATAATTTACTACATGTTTATATACTAACTCAATTGGCATTAATTTGTTCAATTAATTAAGCTAAACTCTTATTTATTTAGAGTTTGAAATAAAGTTAATTATTTAGCCCTATATATTTTTTAAGGTATATTTCTATTTCTATATTTTGGTGAACCCAACCAATCCTACAACCTTGGGGTTTGACCTTGAGGTTTTTCCTTCTATTTCGGTGCTTCATTTATGATGCTTCTAGTAGTAGTTATCTTTCATTTCAAACCTACAATATTTTTTTTTAAGAGCACCATTGCTTTGATTTCACTTTGCCTAGGGTTTGGCTCTAGTTTATCACTCCTTTCATCCATTTTAATTGATTAATGTATATTTCATTATAGATCCCCATAAGCCTCTGTGTTGGACTAGCTTCATGCATATATTAAGGACTATAAGGTGTTTTTACCCTTCATTAACTCTTATTCTTTGATCCTTTAGGATGCATCCAATTTCATATAGATGATGTTGTGTATTCCATGAATGAGTTGGTTGCATGCTTCTCTAGTTTCTCTTCTTTCACTAACCTTGTTAGTACTTTTCCTTCCATCTTAGATGACTTTACTTCAATATCTACATAATTAATGATGATTACTGATGAGTTATTATCAATTCTCGTACTTTAATTAATTAATTATCATCTTGATCAAGGTGGTGTCCAAGGTTGTTTGCGGAAGGATTTAAGATATCTAATCTATGTTACATTTTATCAAATTGGAGAATGATTATGTTGAAAAGCAAAACTAGAAAGCATTTTTAAACTCTAATCTACAAAAGCATAAGGAATGTAACCTAGAGAAACAAGGAAGTTAATCAAAACTTTGCTACAACATAATAAATTTTATTTAACTACTGAATTATTGATAATAAAATCCAAACTATTCTATTTTTTTTATTTGTCTACAAGTGTGGAGCTAGAAAATAGCTTGTTAAACAAGACTTATATTTTTGAAACATAGAAAAAGTGAAACCCTAGGATTTGACACTAGGGTTTAGGCACTTTTCCTAAACATTACATGTAGAATTTGAGGTAGAGGGGGTTTGATGGATTTGGACAAGGTATGACTGATTTACAACTTGAAAGGTGAGTCAACCTACCCTTGACCAAACTTGGAATGAATGTAGGATTGAAATGCAATGATTTAACTAGCCTAGTGATGCAAATGACTATTCTCATGCAAAACAACAAATCTGAGATGTCACAGAGAAATTCGGACTTCAGAAATGGATTGAGTAGGACACTATGCACTTGTTTTATAAATTTGAGCCTAATTTTGTGAGACGTTTCCTCCGAGGGCACCACTATCCTTGTTGACCAAATTCAGATATGTTTTTGCAGTCCTCGAGAGTCAGATCGGAGCTTTCGATTTTTAGATCTTCAAATTTATCACATCACTATCAAATCTTTTTGTAAGTGAGTTTTCATGAGTTGTCAAGGTGTAAGGTTTCGATTGAAACAATGAATAATTGATCCTCAAACTTCTTCCACTCTTCTTCAAACTTGAAACTTGCACATTCAAAGGGAGAAGAAAGGTTGTGTCATTTAGGGGCTTGCCTTAGTCAAACCCCGTGTTAGTGTTTCCACTTCCATAATGGCAATGTCGATGATAAAAGTATAAAGGATAGGAAGGAATGATGAATCCATAAAGTGTTGCAACTCTACCACCCTTCAATGGCTTCCTTGAAGGACTGAAGTCATAAACATCTCCTCAAGGCATGGATCTTGCTTGCTTGAATTGCTTGAATTGCTTGAAGGATTAGATCTCACAAACAATATGAGAACATGAACATGAACACACACTCACATACACTTGACATGATGTTTGGATCTTGAATTGTTGCAATAAATCCTTTAATGGTTGCTCTTGACTTGCTTGATAATAATTTCTCCAATAATCACTTGTTCTTGCTAGATTTTCCTTGTTAATTTTTAAATGATGCAATAATTATGTATTTATATGTTATTATTCTTATTTCATAAAAATTAAATCCCAATGGCCGACTTTAAATATTTGAATTTCAAATAATAAAGTGCCAACATCGATATATTTGAATTTGGAGCCAAAATAGGGGGACATAGGCGCCCTCAGCGCTAGTGTCCTAGATCTAACTTTCATAAATTAAGGAGTCAGGGGCAAAGTATTAATGAAGGCATTTGTTTTGTGCTTGCAATTTGTCAATAATTATTTAAAATGGTCCATGGAATGCATAATTTAGAAAATTAAGTGTTCAATTAGATCCAATAACTTAGGGCCCGGGAGCAAAACATAGTGTGAAAATTGTCAAGGGTGACAATTTACGATGCTACAGTTTCTAAGGAAAATATTTCAATAGATTTATATTTCTAAAAAAATTCAACACAACATGAAAAAATGGTTGATTTTAGAGCTACAAAATACACAACCCTTTACATAAACACGGGCTTATAAAAGAGCATAACAAATACCTTGGATAACATAGATGATGGAAATAACACAACTAATATTAAACATATTACACCTGCAAGTTATAAAGAATATGAACACAAGCTATACAAACATAATCTTAATGAAAACTAAAATATTTATATCTACTATGCACTCCAAATCATTAGTTGAGTGGTCAGGTCAATAAAGGTTTGAATTTCTCCACTCAAAAAGTCATTAACAACATGCAATTGTACTTCTCGCAACAATATTTTTACTAAAAAAGATGTTTTCTATTACTTGCATCTCAAAAATAGAAGATATCAAATGCTAAAAATGTTTTTTTCTAATTAATAGAAAGATACATATATATAAACTACAATGTATTTCCTAGATTATGGCATCATGGCAACATGTCTTTATGTCATTATAAGTTTGTTACATGAATTTCATAAATAAAAGTAAGAGATAAATTAACTAAAAAGTATTTTAACTACTTGAGATAACTATCATGAAATGGGAGTCTTAATTTTCGAATAGCTAGCAGTTTAGTGGCACTCTTAGCTTCAAGAAAAATAGGAGACATCTATCTCTAGAATTCCTTTCATACATACCTATTCTATGATGGTTTTGGAGATGCTTCAAGGATTCTTGAGCTCTATGGATGTGGCACTCCAAAATTCCTCTCCTTGTAAATGTCTTATATTTGCAAAAGTACATCTTTTGACACATGACCATTAGCATTAAAATTGTCACTAATACAAAAAGAGCAATGAGTATCCATATATTAATACTTAACTAAGATTGCAATAGATTTATAACATAATCTTATTGGATTTAGCATGACAAGGTATATGGATGGTGGTAAGTGGTTAAAAAGGGGTAATTTGGTTTTAATACAGGGATAAATGTTCATACCTTATCACTTATACTAATTACATGACAAATGATGACTATAATATAGTCCTAGCCTCCAATGGATAATCTAGGGATCTTGTTTCATATGATGTTATTATACTTAGTGAGGATATTATTTTTACGTCTCATGATAGTTCCCCTCTTATATATATGGATTATCCTACATGTTCATCTCTTGATTCATCATTTCTTAAGGATAGTAATGATATGTATTTGATGGATAAAAGTGTTTCACCTTCACTTATATATGATGATCACGTGCGTCTACATCTTACACCTTTTATATGTTCACATGAATTTGTGATCCTCATGTGATTCATAATGGTACCTTGTCTCTATCCATTGCTTCATGGTCAATTAATGATGCTTTAGTTATAATTTCTTAAGTAATGGGCATTATTTATCCCATCCTTTGCATAGTGTGGTTGATAGATCCTTACTCTGTGATGATTCAATTAATAATGTTTCTAATACACATGAGTTTTAAACATCAATGATAAATCTACGTTTATTAGAGATGAAGATGCAGAGTCAGGTCTTATATTTATTATTGTTGTAGTGGAAAATATGGGTTAGATGCAAAAGGCATAAACCAAGCAATTAATGTAAGAAACACTAAAAACCTATTGAAGAAAGATCACATTAGCCCATACTCAATGAAATTGGTTAGCAATATCAAAAATATTTTTAAAAAAATATTAAGACACAATTCAAAGCAATTGAATCTACAATAATGTGCAAACCTTCAATCCCATTGGGAGATTATGCTCCAAATGAATGTGGATTGCTCTATTAAGCATTTTCCCATCTTACAAAGCTCAAGATTGATGAATTATGACTCACAATTAGCTCAAAACAATGAATTGATCAAGCTCATGAAGATTGTGAATATCACATGAAAATTGTGAATGAATTTGATGAAGATGAAGGCTTTTTTATAGATTTGTAGATATTAGATCAACGGTCAGGATTGAGTCTCAAAATCGACGGGTGAGAGGAAATCAAGGAGATCAGAGAAGATCAATGGATGAAATTGCTTGAGAGCCCAAAATATCCCTATTTTCATGGAAATCTGGTTAAAGATATTTTGGAGGAAAAATATCTATTCAAATTTCAATTTGAATTTAAATTTGAATTATGGAATATTCTTTTTGGAGGGAATATGACATTTAGTATTTTGGAGGGATAAAATATTTTGAAAAGGGAATATTCTCTTTTTAAAAAGGAATATTCTTTGTGCAAGTGGAGGAAACAAGGAATTAAATAATTATAAAAATTATTTAATTGTAAGGATGAGAAGAAATTAGGATTTTTAATTAAATAATTGAAAATTATTTGATCATGTGGGATAGAGGAAAAATTAGATTTAATTAAATAATAAAAATGATTTAATCATGATGGAAGGAAGAAAATTGAATTTAATTAAATAATTCAAAATTATTTAATCAAAGGGGGAAATTAGTAAGAAATGATGAAAAATGATGAATTAACCAAATAATGTCAACTATTCAATTAATAGAGGAAAATGGTGAATTTAATCAAATAATAAAAAATTATTTAATTAAATGGAGAAAATTGGTGAGAATGAGGAAAACAATGTTTAAAATGTGAAATCGAGATGTATGATATGTTTAGGATAGTTTTAGGTGTCTACATTTTACCCCTCTTTGAAGCAATGTACATGTTATGTTGTTTCAAAGACTTGATGTTGCTTGGAAAAAATTTAAAATTCTTGGATGCCCCATTGTGCCTCAGTGAATGAAGGAATGATGGTGTGTTGCCCCCTCGAGAGATCGACTAGAAAAAAAAAAATTTGGATTGAGACCGCGACATGATGATGGGAGTAGTTCTATTGAAAAGAGGATGAAAAATAAGGTCCTAGGAAGCCCAGGTACTAACTAAGGTCGATAACCAAGGTTGAAAAAATAGGCTAACAAGGTGACTAAGGGAAAATCCCTAGGGTTTGGGGGTCATATATATCCATTTGAGCTCAAAATATCCTCATTTGCACACTTTGCTTTATGAGTTCTTAAAGATTTGATCATCTAGTCCTTTTAGACACCTTCTTTATATGGTGCTTGTACCTCGTGCAGCACATCGCACAAACAAGATTTTATAATTTCAAAGGCCAACAGGAGTGGGCCCACCAGTATGTACCATGTTAATTTTCACTTGCATGTAGGTTTAAGCTTTCAAATTCTTAGCAAAGATAGGAATATAAATGTATTGATCCACGGATCGATGCCTTTATAACCCAATATGGCACATCTATAATCGTAAAATGTTGCCTTTGGCATATCATGTTGCCTTTGTGATGTCATATCGCTTTTGCATTACCCTAGCGTGGATAAAGTGGCGCATTTGTAAATGTGTTCACAGATGTATTTAGGGGTTTGACACGTTTGAAAATTGGTCTACATCTGATTGCCATGCTTTACCGTGTTTGAAAAAAGTAACATGTTTGTTCTTTTGCTCAAAAGACTTAGGTTTTTTATCAAAAAATGGCAACTTGACATCATGAGCACTATGCTTGCAAGTGATACTTCATCCTATCTACTCTAGGGAGCAAAGATTGAGGATCTTGGATTGGATGGCGCTCTTGGGCGAGCTGGAGATTGAGTTTATTGCATCTATTGGTCTTTACTATATTGCATACATGCCTGAGATTAGGGCACATGGGGCTATGATGGCTGCACTTGTGGAGCAATGGCGATTGGATACCACTACTTTCCACCTTCTAACAAAAGAGTTTGTTGTTACATTGGAGGATATCTGGTGAATCCTTAGGGTTTCGATTGAGGGTGTGTGGGTTATCTATGACATGGATCGAGGCACATCCCTAGAGAGACTAGTTGGTGATGATGAGCTAGGCATTGTAAATGGACAGCTTGATTTGAGACCCTACTATGGAGAGGTTGATGAAATTGTCTTGACTTTAGCAGGATTAATTAAGGGACCCATCATGTCAGACTAGTGATCATGAGGGTTTTTTGTTGGATGGGGCTACATGATTGAGGGTATGGTGGTTGAGGGCATTACCTATGTGTGGGGACCTTGTATCCTCTCACATTTATATCATGATATACACCAGGTTTGTTATAGATTAGCTATCAGATTATCTATGGGTGTGACTCTACTCCACTTCTAGGCATGGGAGCACATAGTAGTGACTCGGTCGATTGGAGAGTTAGAGAGAGGTCAGAGACCCATTCATATATAGATATGCCTTATGCTTACACTTAGACACTTAGGAGAGTTGCATTTTTGGAGGGGGATCTTTGATGATATGACTGAGTTTATTTGGAAGCCATGGTTGCATTGTGAGACATTGACAAATGATCATCTGCATCTTGCATATTTTTTACAGACTCATTGGCTTGTTGGGAATACACCTCACATTTTGGAGAGGGGTGCTTAAGTAGTTTGGAGAGAGATGAGTGGTACCTTCAAATGATTACCATACCATCTATGTCAAGACAGTTTGAGAGATCCCTGAGTGGGGTGGTGTGGCAGCACCTCAAGTTGCCTTGAAAGAGTTTGCACAGCTAGCTCCCCTAGCATGGGGATGGGTAGGAGGTCCTAATGATCTCGGGACTACACTAGATTAGGATGCCCAGTGGGTTCAGAGATGACCACTCAAATTCACTCATCCTGACGGTAAGGTTGTAGTCATAGGTGGCACCAAGAGGAGGAGAGAGGCATATCTGAGTCGAGAGAGGTAGATGAGACAGAGAGTAGTAGAAAAGGCTTAGAGAGATGGTGATCAATAGTAGGTTGGTCAATAGATTCAACAACAGGTTGTACATCAAGATGTTAGATTGGCACTTGCTTTATCTGAGAGGGATCAAGCTCACAAGAAGCGGGATGACTATAGATTGGAGCAAGATGGAGTCACAACTCAACTCATTCAAATGACTGCAGAGAGGGATTAGGCCCTTGCAAAGTGAGACAGTGTACCAAAGATCAAGACCGGGTATGTACTAAGAGAGATCAAAGAGTCATAGAGCGAGACGTAGAGATCACTCACCGTCAGTAGGTAGAGGCATAGGTTACTCAGCTTATATCTGAGAGAGATGCAAATCATGCTAGGAGGACATGACTCAAGATTGAATAGGTATCCATGATCTTTGTATCATAGCATATGTACCTAGGACATGTGGTCTCTTATTCAAAAGGCCACATATTACAAGACTCTGTACCAAGCAATTGTATCCAAAGAGAGTCAATAGCTAGGATTCTCTACCAAGAGTCAGGTTGATCAAATGGTGGATCAGTAGGGAATCCCTCTCAATAGGTGTTACCAAGATAGGGTGGGCAACCACATGGGTCTTTGGGACATGATGAGTAGCAACAACAAATTATGGGTCTACCACCTCCTCGGCCTTCTCTTGATAGATAGGAGCGAGGGAGCCCTGGTTAGCTCAATGTTGTACAAATGATTCTTTGATGTGTAGATCATTGATATATATATATATACATCCATATACATACATATATATGTATATGTATATGTATATATATACATATACATATACATATATATGTATGTATATATATACATTCATTAGCTTTTGAGAGCCTCATGTATATACATATTTTTTATGTACATTATTATGTCACACACTCGATGTACCAGATGATCCTTTTTGTGGAAGCTACGATATGGTGTTACGATGTATGCTTATGATTTCTATGATATCTTATGATGTTATGCTTTGATTGTGGATACACTAATGTTTCATGATTTATGATGTGATTATATGGTTATGATGTATGCTAATGATTGGTGGATGTAGGATGCATGTTATGATATGATGATACGGTCATGGTATTCTTCTTTATTTATGATATATGATGATTATCATGCAAGATTGATGATATGATATGCATATTGATAGTTTGTGGATGCAGAATGAAATGCATATATATTTTTGTTATGTCATCATACTTGGATAGAAATGTTAGTATGATAGGGATAGAATAATGGATGATTATAATAGGATAGAAGTAGAATAGGATGGATGAGATGATGAGATTTAATGACGATGTTGATCAGGATACCAATAAATCCATGATTATTTTGACATTTTATTAGATATGTGATGAGATAGGATAGATGATTTTGCTTTGCTTTTTAGGTTATGCTAAATAATGTAGACCAATCCTTATTTTGATATAGCAAGTAGACATAATGCACCAAGGTATGAAGAACCAAGATGGGATTATATCTATTGGATGGACTTTGACTCTCCAAACAAATAGGAGTATCCTTGTTCATACCTAACATACGAAAACCTTGTTGTATCATGTGAGAGAATGAAGCTATCAAAGTAAGAACAATACACAAAAGGTATGGAGAACCTGATATGTAAAATCCATTGTATTACTTGAGATTATCCCTGTACACACAAGGCAAGTATTCGTCAAGGTCGTAGTACAAGAACACCCAACAAGCACAACAAAAAAAATCAAATGACTATGCCCCATTACGTACCTCTCTAGACACACTGAGATATTGAAGATCAAGATAGTTTCAAGTGAGCGATGTAAATGAGACAAAGATTAAACCAAAAGAAAAAATTAAAATGAAAAATATCAATGCCATCATACCTCTTGCCAAAGAGTTATTTTACTTGAGATCTGAAATGATGTCTATTGTAGGAAAGATATATCCATTAAGACATTCATTAGATGTTGATTGTTGTAATGTTTAGGTTGTTGATATGAAGGTTATCTGACATGTTTGACAATGATCAATACTTACGATCTCGCATGAAATTCTATGTTCCAACAAGTGTTGTACTTGCTTCTATTTGTTTTGTCAAAGGTGAGGATAATGATAAATCTATTCTAGATGACAATTTACTACGAATGGAGTGAGATGGGCGAGATGGGATGGATGGATTTTGTTTTTGTAATATTTTCAAATGTTTTTGACTTTTTAAGAAATTTTTGAGGCTATTTTTGTTCTTTTGATGTTTTTCGAGTTTGTTTTTGATATTTTACATATTTTGGATGTTTTTGAAGTTTTCAAACATTTTTAAATGTTTAGGGATTTTGATGTTATTTGAATGTTTTTGGGGATTTTGAATGACTTAGGTGATGTACAAGAATCCATGTTGATGACGAGGTGTAGGAGGATGCCCCTAGTCATGTGTTAGACTACTTTGTTATAGGTAGGACAAACCGACCTTAGAATAATGCTAAGTAGTACTGGTAGTGATAGATACTCATTGAACACCAAGCCATGATAGGGATGAAGATGGATGGACAGAAGATGGATGGACAAATGCATGGATGAATATTTATTATGGATGGTTGAATGATAGGAGAAAGAGCATTTGATAGATGGAAGATGATGCTTATTTACACAAGGCTCCTATTTTCCATGTTTTCATTCACTAAGGTACTTGCCCAAAGTGCCACCGAAGTGGTTTTCACTAGAGGACGATTTTTCTCTTTACTATTTTATCCTTTTTTAAATTTTTCTATTATTTGATTTTTTGGAATAAGACACCCCTCGTGGGCTAGGCATAAAACCACTTGAGATGACTATTGTTGATATGTTCCTACAATGGATCCCCTTTAGGTGTCACCAACTGATATACTCCTAATCCATAGCTTGTGGTGATGCTAAAAGGTCTAAACCAGTTCTAGTGTATGAAAATGTACTCTTTTACATTTCCACACTATTTTTTGTATCCCCTTAATTAATTGGACTTAATTAAGCTTCTAATTACCTAAATTGTGCATTTTAAAGCCTTATTATTCCCATTTTCCAAAATGGAAACCTATATTAAACAATTGCCAACAATAATTAAAACACCTTGAAAATTGTGTGTCCTAGACTTAGGTCCTGTGACCCATTCACCGGTGAATGGGCCCTCCTTAAGTGCCAAGAACCAATTTAAAATATATTTTTGGTGGCATTTTAATGATTCAAATTCAAGTTTTAAATGTTAGATTTTGGTATCTAATTTTTGGAAAATTAGATAAACACCTATAAATACATAGTTATTTTATCAATTCAAAGCTAACAAGCTAGAGGCAACTTTCAAAAGAGCAAATATTGTTTTCAAGAGCATTGAAGAGTAGATTTATCAGTCATCTACAATAACAATCAAGATCATGACATCATGTCAAAGTTTATGCATATTCATGTCATTTTTTGTGTTGATGTGTTTTTTATGCACTTCTCAACACAAGCAGTGCGTAGGTGCACTACCTCTCTTGAAAGACAATCTTCCACAATCAGATTGCAAAACACTATCCCAAGGTCTCTAATGTCAGGTCTTGACAATGCTTGGAATATCTCAGTTGATTTATGTGATTTGCTGGAATTACAAGGCAGACTTACAAATGAGTTGCAAAGCATGGGAAGTTGGGTCTTGAAATGGAGTTCCTAAGATGGGGAAGTTGTTGTGCATTTGCTGTAGGTTCAAACAGCAATCTTGAACTCCATTTTTATCATTGGATTTAGCTTTACAATGTGCAATGAACCTTAGCATAGGTCACTCATTAAAAAGAAGGAAAAAAGGGCAAGGAAGAGAGAAGATTCCTAGACCTGAAACTACAAATGAACAGTGATCATGGAGGTTGCTACAGTAGACAAACTCCCTAAACTGGGTTTTGCTTGGCCAAGAGAAACCTACAGTTGCACAAAACCAGTGCAATCTTCTAAGGACTACAGATTTTCATATTACATACACACATCATGTACATGCAATCGAACTAAGTTGCAGCAATAAAGGAAGGAGGCTCAGACTAGCTTTGCAAAGTGATTCATCATCAATGAACCACAAAAAACATGAGCTGGAAATTCATCAAATACTGAAACAACAAACACCATCACCACTTCCATTCAAGAAACTAACACCTAAACTAATAGGGAAGTTGAACCATGCATACATAAAGAGAAAACTCAAAAGGAACACCCATAAATCATGCAATGTTGCTTTCTATTACTGCTGAATGTCTTTACATCAGTTCTCCAACCCTTACAAATGAGGGGCAAGCCCCTATTTATAGTTTTTCAAAGCCCAAATGAATGGCTAGGATTAATTCACAATGAGTGGCCCAGATTTGATTTACATTAGGTTTTCACCTACCCCTCAATATTCAACAATTAAAAAATACATCCTTGTCTTTTCCCTGTTTTGTCATCTAATGCTCAGGTGCTGTAGCAGTTTTGTCATTTAGCTAATTTCCCTTTTACTGTAGCTGAAACTACCTAAAAGTTGTCTTTTTACTTGATGTGTTTGTAGTGTTCTTCTTGGGATCAAACGAGTTTGTCGATGATTGGCATCAATTGATTGGTTGCCCTTGATTTGGGTGGACAACTCATCATCATCTTGTGAAAAGTAGGACAACTCCTTCATGCCTTCTTCAAGGCCACCCCCTTGCATTTTTGTCCTTGACTTCCTTGGCACATGCCTTCTTCTAACGCTGACCCTATTGATGGGTGCTAGCGGGAGAGACAGACATGAAATGAATGGTGACATGAGCTATGCGCATTCCTTGTTCACTTTCTCAATGGGTCTCCTAACAGACCCGCAGTAGGCTCCTTGAATCCTGCATATATGAAGTGTTGTAAGGATTTCATACACAAATAAAAGAAAACGTTAGTCAAATCTTGCAAAATCTTTGTTAGATCCATCCATGCATAATCAAAAGATCATAATATTCATATTTGGAGCTCATTTGAACCATAAACATTAATGCGGGCCCAAGGGGACGGGCAACGAATAGGGGACAACAAACCAGAAGGGAAGTTCTTGGACCTCACGAAACTTAGCAAAACCAAGATTTTTCAATTATAGCGAATGGGAAAAGGGGAAGGAAGAGTGCCCAGAAAAACTTCCTTAAGATTGAACTCATTTGACAAAAATAGAAGCTCAAAATGACCACGGAGGGACAGAGTCCCGGAAACGGCCACTGAGGGGCCGGGCTCCGAAGGCCAGGTCGTCAGGGCTCCATGGATGTTCAAAACGACCATAGAGGGACAGAGTCTCGGAAATGGCCACGGAGGGGCTGGGCTCCGAAGGTCGGGTCGCCGGGGCTTCATGGATGTTCAAAACGACCACGGAGGGATGGAGTCCCGGAAACGGCCACAGAGGGGCCGGGTCGTCGGGGCTCCATAGATGTTCCAAAACAACCAAAGAAGGACGGAGTTTTGAAACCCTCGAAACTTAACGAAATGTTGACAAAACCTTGGCAGTTCACTTAGGCGCCACAAACACATCACAAATCCACCAAAAAGTTATCCCGAAAGTCAAAAATGTGGAAACCGGACCGGTGGGGGTCCATAGATGTTTCCAAAACAACCAAAGAGGGAGGGAGTTCTGGAGGGAAAGTTCTGAAACTACCGAAACTTAATGGAACATTGACAAAAATTTGGCAGTTCACTTAGGCACCTCAAACACATCCCAAATCCACCAAAAAGTTTTCCCCAAAGTAAAAAATGTGGAAACCGGACCAGCGGGGGTCCACGGATGTTTCCAAAACAGCCAAGGAGGGAGGGAAAGTTCTGAAACCACCGAAACTTAACGGAACGTTGACGAAACCTTGGCAGTTCACTTAGGCACCTTAAACACATCCCAAATCCACCAAAAAGTTATCCCGAAAGTCAAAAATGTGGAAACCGGACCGGCAGGGGTCCACGGATGTTTCCAAAATAGCCAAAGAGGGAGGGAGTTTCGGAGGGAAAGTTCTGAAACCACTGAAACTTAATGGAACATTGACAAAACTTTGACAGTTCACTTAGGTACCACAAAAACATCCTAAATCCACCAAAAAGTTTTCCCCAAAGTCAAAAATGTGGAAATCGGGCCGACAGGGGTCCACAGATGTTTCCAAAATAGCCAAAGAGGAAGGGAGTTCTAGAGGAAAAGTTATGAAACCACCGAAACTTAACGAAACATTGACGAAACTTTGGCAGTTCACTTAGGCACCACAAAAAAATCCCAAATCCACCAAAAAGTTTTCCCCAAAGTCAAAAATGTGGAAACCGAACCGACAGGGCTCCATGGATGTTTCCAAAATAGCCAAAGAGGGAGGGAGTTCCGGAGGGAAAGTTCTAAAACCACCGAAACTTAACAGAACGTTGGTGAAACATTGGCAGTCCACTTAGGCACCTCAAACACATCCCAAATCCACCAGAAAGTTTGCCCTAAAGTAAAAAATGTAGAAAAAAGCGAATCAAGGGATCAAGGATCAAGTCGGCAGAAACAAGACAATGGGCAAAAAAGGGACGGGGGACTTCATTTCTCCATGGATTTGAATACCCTAAGTAGGTGAATTTGGTAAGGGGAATTTGATTGTTTGAAGGCACATGACCAATTTTGGCTTGGAAAATGGGGCACGCAAAACAAGATAGGAGCAAAGCAGCCTGTTGAGAGCGAAAAAAAGGGGGTCCTTGCCTACGGCGGGGCGTGTATGCAAAACATGCACAACATTTTGGAGCTAACATTGTGATGTAGGTTTCAAGCATTCAAGCATCAATCAATCAAGCCAATTCATGCAAGATCCATAACTTAGAGTTATGTATTAGAATCTAGTCCTCTAAGGGTAGCCATTAAGGGTTTGGTGAGTTGTGACATAACATTGTTCATTCATCAATTCCTTCTATTTATCAGTGTTTTATCATCAAGGTTTAATTACCAAACAGGGGTTTGACCAAGGCAAACCCCTATTCACCCAAAAACAAACATTTTTCTTCTCTCTTTGTATGTGCATATTTATAGGTGAAGAAGGATTAAAGATTGATCAAAAGATCAATTTTGCAAAGTTATCAGAGTTGTCATCATTGTTGTCAAACTACAGAAACTCACCTACATATTTAACTTTCTGCTTTTCGATAGTCAAACCTGGAGAAACTAGAAGCTTAGATCCGATATTTGAGGACTGCAAAATCATATTTTGAACTCCTGCACTAGGACGCATTCACCCTAGGGAAAATATATCCTACTATAGAACTCAGAACCTACTTTTTAGGCTAGGTGCACATCACTTTTCCCTTCTCAGATCTGCCTACAAATTACTGCTTCCATTTCTACTATCATAATATTCTACATTTCAAGTATTAGTTC
This sequence comes from Sequoia sempervirens, assembly GCA_007258455.2. Taxonomy (NCBI): domain Eukaryota; kingdom Viridiplantae; phylum Streptophyta; class Pinopsida; order Cupressales; family Cupressaceae; genus Sequoia; species Sequoia sempervirens. The sequence goes on along the minus strand of VDFB02270176.1, from coordinate 46,020 downwards.
ATACAATTGAGTTTGTTAATGCATTTAAATTTATCTTTCAAAACAATCAATCAGTCATTCCTATCATAAGAAAACATCAAACCTTCCTAATAGGTTTGAATCACCTCAAGGTTGAAAGTTAATCCTATCCTTGGGAGATCTCCTTTTCTATTAAAACTAGGAAAATTATAAGTGCATAGATCACACACCTTTTAATCATTTCATATTAAACACTACACTTACATTTTTCTATGTTTCATTTTGGTGAACCTGACATTCCTACACTATAAACTTTTTGAAATTGGCAATCCTTTAAACCCTAGATATAGGCTTTGCACCTTAGATCTAGGATATGCATTAATTTGTTTTGCATCTCATTTAGGGTTTCAAAATTGTATTTTGCATCATTTAAAATCACAAAAATAAAAAATCTTGCGTACATTTTGCATATATTTCACATAGTAGTCTATATAAGGGTGTCTTCCAGTCATTTACATTAGAAAATCCATAAAAATTGTATTTCAAAAGTTGTCATTTTGTTTTTTTTCCCATCATATTGCATTTACATTTAATCATCAAAACCTGGAAAAATAGTCATTGCTTAACTTGTTTGAAACTAGAAAAAGAATATGAAAAATCAACCTAAAAATTCAAATTCTCACTTTCCAGGATCTTGTATAAGGACCCATTCACCCTTGGGTGAACCTATCCTTATACAGGTGTCTTAAACAACTTTTGCACACTATTTTGTCTCTGTATTATCAATATATTCCAACTTCTAAAAGTCTATTTTGAAATTTTGGAAAATTGTTATTCCATGTGCTAGAAAAGTATTATTTTGCTTGATGTGTTACAAATTTTTAAAAAAATTATTGCATTTCAGTATTGAAAATCATCATATATGTAGGATAATTGTTTATATTTCTGAAGCATTGCATAAGTTGGATAGATTACTTTTCATTTTTGGCACAAACTCTAAATTCTAAATGTTAGTGTTTTTCCTTTTCAAATATGTCAAGAAAAGAAAAGAGGTCATTAACAAGCATGTTAGTCATTATTTCAATATCTTTCTTAGTTATGAGAATATCTTAGTGCAAAAGAATGAAACTGTTGACACATTCCTTAATATAACCTTACCTATCCTTCACTCATCCCCTAATATCTCTCCTATTTGCGAGGATGTTTTGATACAAGAGGATGCAAACATAGACAATCATGATAATCATAGTTGTTCTTCTCTTGATACATCTCCTACTTGTGACGAAGGTATTTTGGTGTCAGAAGATCCATTTATTGAGCATCATGACAATCTTTTTTGTCCCTCTCCCCCTACTTCTCCCACTTGGGAAGATATTATGGCACAAAAGGATGAGATCATTGACACATTTCTTAACATCACTTTGCCTAGTCTTCATTCATCTCCCAATATTTCTCCCATTTGTGAGAATGATTTGATAGAGGAGGATGCAAGCACTGACAATCATGAAAATCCTAGTTGTTCTTTTCCCAACACCTCTCCTACTTGTGATGAAGGTGTCTTGGTGCTAGAAGATTCAACCATTGAGCATCATGAGAATATTGCTTACTTCTCTCCTAAAACCTCTCCTATTTGGGAGGATATTGTTGGACATAAAGATGATAAGAAGGCCTGCTTATATGAACATGCTAAGGTCACCTTATATTCTCCCTCATGTGAAATTCATCAACAAGAAGTTACATCTGTTGAGGTTATGAACACACAAGTATCCATTAGATCTCCCTTGATTATAGGACCTCCAAAAATTTATTTTGGACCTCTCGAGATTCCCCTAATCATTGGGCCACCTAAGATTCCTTTTGAAACTCCTAAGAGTCCTTTAGTTATTGGACCTCCTAAGCCACTTCTTATCATAGGACCACCTCAACACCAACCAAAACCTCTAGGAGCTATCTTGAATTTCACAAGGCAACTCATTAGTAACAATGTTTCACAACAACCAAGTTATAATATTGTTGCTCATACATATAACACAAGGAACAATAGGCAACTGCAAACCATCCCTACATCGATACCACTTCCTCAACCCATTTTACCTAGTGCCCCTCATTTACCCTCACATAGTGAAAAGGAGTATGATCTTGTGGAACAAATACATAACACTCTTGCTAAGATCTCCCTTTAAAATTTGATTCAAGCATCGCCCCTTTACCATGGCATGCTTTAAAAAATTTTGCAACAATTTATCATTCCTCCTAATGCGTAACCAAATGATGTGGTAGTTATCATTGAGAATATGAATTCACCTAATTTGGACATTACTTTTCATCGAGATGAGTTACCTCCATTAGAAGTGCAAAAACAAAATGATGGTTTGATGATAATGGTTGTCATTAACAAAAATGGCATAAGACACACTCTCATTGATAATGGTTTGGCGCTCAATAATTGTAATGTAATCCTTTTAGATACGATTGGAGTGGACAAAGAAAAATTCAACTAGACTCTTTATCTATACATGGATTTGATAATATGGGAAAACAATTGCTTGGTGTGATAACATTACCTATTAGAGTTGGTAAGGTTACATTGTAAACTCCTATCCATGTCATGCCCAATGAACTCTCATATAATCTTCTCTTGGATAGGCCATGGATTCATGGAATGAATGTGGTGCCTTCAACGTTACATCGTCTAGTGAAGTACACTTACAACAACAAGGCTCCCACAATAAAAGTTGACCTACAATTAGAAAATTATTTGCAAACTGAAACAAGACTAAAAAATCCTCTTACAACATTGACACCAACTACAAAAGTGGAACCGATACAAGAAGAAAAAGAGAAGTGTTTTTCATCAATCATGAAACTATTGGATGGTGATTTAGAATCATTGGATTTTACACCTACATTCATGGGAGAATATAAGGTTACACACAAATCAGGAAAAGAGAAAGAATGTGACATAATATCAACACAAGATGAGTCATCAAAACCATGTGAGCCCATAAATTTTAGCAAAGAAGAGGAAAACAATAATTACACATCCACGTACGATGAGTGTGATCATGATAAACCACCAAATCCAAAAAAAAATGGCAAAACTTTATGAAAGAGGTTATGATATTTTGAAACAACTTGGCTATAATGGAAAAGGATGTGGTGTTAAAGAACAAGGTATTTGTGTCCCTATAGAGCCTACCCCGCAAGAACAAAAAAAAGTTCTTGGTTATTGTCCATTGAAAGAAACAAACACATCAAAGAAACCTTCACTCAATATCAATGTCATCACACAAAACACTCCTAGGACAAATTGTAGAGAAGGGGGATTCACTACTCATGAGTATCTTTATTCTCAAGAGATTCCCAAGGGGCGAACTGCCCTAAAGTACCTCAAGGAACAATGTGAGAGTTCTAGAATCAAAAAGAGCAAATTATAAAGGTTTTCTAGACAAACTGACGAGCTCTCGGCCAAAGGATGATAGCACGACATACAAACGACAACGCGACGTGCTGGTGTCCCATAGGCGCACTAGCGTCTCGTATGGACCAGAAAGCAAGTTTGTTATAGAAAACAACAAAGTCAACATACAAACGATAGCACGACACACTAGAGTCCCATAGGCGCATTGGTGTCTCGTATGGACCAGAAAGCAAGTTTGTCACATAAAACAACAAAGTGACTAATAGCGATCGAATTACTGAGAACTTCCAAAGTACAGGAAAATAACAAAATACGATAGAACTAAAATAAAGTAAAGTAGATGATAAAATAGAAGAGGATGAGAGATATAAGAAGCTCACAAAAACCCAATTAATGGAGCCTCTAGCAAATGAATGTCTTCAATGCCTACATACATAAGATCTGGGGGAAAATGTTGGGTCTGTATAGGGGTTTTCCTTAGTCAAACCCTCGTTTTGGTGTTCCCACCTCCACGGACAGCTAGATAGATAGAGAGAGATGGTAGATATAAATGAAATGAATGCAAGAATGATAAAAGCAATCCCCGCTCGAGGAGGAGAATCCGTATCATAAATTAAATATTCAATGGATAGGGGATGTGTGAAATCCTAAGATTCTCACAAGCACAAGAAAAGGGAGATATCAGCTGCAAGGTTTAGGGAAGCTAAAGAGAGCAAGGATGAAAGAGAGGGTTGCGAGAGCCAAGAGAGCTACAAAGAACACTATATGAGCTTAAGAGTGCTTGAAGTTGTTGTAACTAGCAAGTGATTTGTGCAAGAGAGTAAAAAGGGAAAAGAGAGGATCCAAGAAGATAGAGAGAAGCTAGAAGCCCAAATGAATTGGAAAGATAACATATAAAGAGAGAATAGGAGGAAAAAGAAGTTTCACAGGAAATTACAAGGCATCCTGAGCTGTTACCATCAATAAAACTTGCTAACAAGTGGAAAACATGCTCGTCAGTGGTCGTTTGAATGTTGAAATGTCACAGGACGCTAGAGCAGCACATGGACGCCCGTGCGGTAAATTAGTGTCCAAACACATCATGCTACAAAATGACGAGAACGAGAAAAGCACCAGGTTTTGAAGCAAAGATGACATGCGAGGGTAGCTGTTGAAAAGGGGTCTTGAGCATCCTGAGAAGGGAAAAAGGCTAGTGCAAGGGCTATAATGAGCCTACACAAGTTCTAAGGGAGTTGACACCAAAGAAGATGCAAGAATGTATGTGAAATTGGAAGGGGTGCAATTTTACGACATTACATTTTTCCCCCACTTTAGTGGGCATATGAATCTATACTAATATGCACGCTAAAGGAAATCTACTAAACATAAATAACATCATGATACCAAAAGGATATTGTAGAGGAAGCGGACAACTTTTCTAACCAAGGAAGCATGCCCCCAGGCTGAAGACCTACAAAACAAATGCATTAGACAAGAAAGACCTACACAAGACAACAATGTTAGAACATAAAAAGCCATTACACCATAGGGTTAGAACGTATACAAACACACACACACAAACACACAACAAACTAAAGGATTTGAGTCAACAAAGTGAAAGAGACATCGATGTAAAAGATTGTCTCAATACTATGTATCATCCCCAAATTAAGAAATAACACATAGAAGAATTCTTAAATGAAGAGAAGGACCAATCGCTTCAAGAGAATAAGCACCCAAAAGTCATGGAAGCAACCAATATCGAAGAGAGAAAGAGCATATACTCAGGATGAAGATGTAGATCTTCAATCCGATATACATAATTGAGAAGAAAGAGAATTTAAGAGAGAGATGAAGAAGCTAGAAAGGAATGAAAATTCCAAGAGAGTTGACTCCATAGGTCCTCAGACCCAAGGAGAGTTAAACAAATGTGTCACAAATCCATAGACCTACGAAAGGTGAACAAAAGGATCTGTAGATACTCTCTCCTACAAAGTTGAACAAATTGCACCAGAGGCCTGCAGACCAATGGTGAACAAATCCCAGGATGCAAGCACTTCATAGGCCCTCAAACCTACAAAGAAGGCATTCCCCCAAGTACTCTCTCATGAAGGAAGCCCAATGTAGGGGACTCCGCAGAGTCAGACTGGAAAGCGGCTTCACAGGCGCACCTACAAAGCAACATGTTAAATCATAGACTAAACATGTGAGGAAAGCTTGATGCAAAGGAGCTCTATAGGTTCTCGGTCCCACAGATCAAGACTAATCAGAAGAACCTGTGGCTACTACAAGTTACGTATTAGGATAGTCACAAAAAAGATAGGTCTAGGCGGGCTACCCCCAAGCTAGATGCCATGGAATCCATTTGAGATAAAAACTTTCAAAGGGGGTCCCTCAGGAACCCTTCAAGACAACAAGGGTCCACTCAAGGGGATGCTCCAATTAAAATATAGAGAGAAGAGAGGGGGTCCTTAGAAGGATGCACATATCCATAACAAGTTATCACTGCCCCCAACACATAGGGGAGGAGAACCATGCAAGATACTTAGAATATACAGGATAGAGGTAGGCCTTGAAACACTTGTTTTTTGAAGAAGAGGCAGGTGCATCAGCAAATGAATGAGTGATGGCACCAAAATCACGAAGTTGTTGTATTTTATCCTTCAAGGCCTTACATTTACTAGTGGAATGGCCAAGCACTTGATGGTATGCATAGAAAGGATGTTTTTCTTTATCATGCTTATGAAATTTCTTACGTGTAGGAGAAGGAAGATTAATCAAGTGGGATTTTAGAAGCCTCGACAAAATACACTCTTGCTCTAATAAAGAGTGAAGAGTAGGAAGCAACCATTTCTCTTGTGGAGAAAAGTTTGAATTTTCACAAGAAGAAGAAGACACGAAGATAGAAGACAATGGAGGATGAATCAATCCAAGAGAACGAAGTTGAGTGGAAATCATGTCGCCATTCAACCATGGTTTTTGTTTAGATTGTTCATTTGAGGAACCAAGCCCCAAATTATGCTTACAAGGAAGACATTCTATAGGGACCTGAATGCCTTGTTCGTTACACCCACAACCTTTACGCTCATAGCCATATTTAGAGACAAGCTTAAAGTCGGGGCCATAACGTGTTTGTAAATATTGAGGAGGATCTACATAGAGAGTATTATTCTAGCAATGTGGATTATACTCCTCTATGGGATCACCATCAACCTTCTTGATAGGACTACTAGCATTAACCTTTTTAATAGAAGTGTGATCATCTTCCTCAGAAGGAGGAGGATTATCATTAAGGACATTACAACGATCTCTCACATTATCCTGTGTTATAGAATAATAATCATCTTTGATAGTGGGTGTGGATGATGTTATCAAAATTTCTAAGTGGATCGGGGCGACTTTATTTTCTCTAATGAAGGATTTTGTAAAGTCTAAAGAACCCCAATTATCACCAAGACATGCATTATTTTGAGAAGAGGTAGAAGGAGCAGACTTAAGATTTCTTGCTTCAGAAGGATCTTCTTCAGGGACATCTATCTCAAGAGTATCCTTTGTATTTGGTACTATTGGAGTAAACATCGACACATTGGAAGACACTAAGGGAATAAGAGTAGGAACAATCAAAACTTGACCAACAACTGCCATCTCACATAAGTGCATAGCCTAAGGATCAACCTTGACTATGACTACTCAATTGTTACAAGTGAACTTAATAGATATATGCAGGGTAGACGAGACTGCACCCATAGCATCAATCCACTGTCTACCAACAAAGAAGATTATATGGTAACTTTTTTGACATAACATATACAAGGGTGGGTATAGTAATGGGTCCCAACCTCAAAGGAAAGACTATCATGCCTAGGGCTTGTCGACCGACATTATCGAACCCACGAATGTCAACAGAAGATCCCACAATCGACCGGAGCAGATTGAAGCAAGTCCCACAATGAGATCTTAGTCAAAGTAACTCGAATTTGCTCAAAAAGATCATAATCACTGGGTGCTTTAGTCATACGCTTAGGATCTTGAAGAAGGCTTGGTTGTTTATTCATTATATTCTTATAAGTATGGGCTACCACTCCGTAAGAGGGAGCCATTGAAAGATCAAGAAAATCACTATCAAATGGGACACCACCAATAGAACAAATCCTTTTAGGAGAAGGACTAGCCGGAGTCAGATAAATGACCGATCTCTTAGGCCTTTGAGGGGTAGTAGAGACATAGATTACATTTACAAAATCATCACAACTACTGGGATAATTATTCAAAGAAATATTCTCAACATCGATCCAGGGAGGATAAAATGTGGAAGGAGTTTCATCATTCGCTAATGCATCATCTCTAGAAGAGAGTGCATTGGAATAGAGACAAGATTCATCTTTCACTAATGCATCATATCTAGAAGAGAGTGCATTGGAATGAATGGAAGGTAGAGTAATGTTAAGAAAAGTATAAATGATTTCACCTTCTTGCAACAAAATGTTCTCCGAAGCAAGAGGAATTTCATGAGAAGGATCAAAGATACTAAGTGACATGGGTAAAACCAAGTCACCATCATATGCATGAAATGAAACATCATTAACACTTTGAATAAAATTAGATACTAAACTAACAAAAGAGGATATTAAACTCATTTTGAATATAGTAAGCTAAAGATAATATATAACAGATAAACAAGCTAGCCAAAGGCCGACACATTACTTCTACCTTGACGATAAGGAATGGGGTTCGGGGCAGCGCCTCAATTTTTTTTTTGTGGAAGGATAACTCTTTGATTTTTCTTTCTTTTTTTATACAAGGGGTGTTCACGTCAGGTTCACCAAAATGTAGAGAAGGGGGATTTTCTACTCATGAGTCTCTTTATTCTCAAGAGATTCCCAAGGGGCGAATTGCCCTAAACTACCTCAAGGAACAACACAAGAGTTCTAGAATTAGAAAGAGAAAATTACAAAGGTTTTCTGGACAAACTAATGAGCTCTCGGCCAAAGAACAGCAGTGCGGCGTGCTAGCGTACAAACGAGCAAACAAGTTTGTCACAAAAAACAACAAAGTGACTACTAGCGATCTAATTACTAAGAACTTCCAGAGTATAAGAAAATAACAAAATACGATAGAATTGAAATAAAGTAAAGTAAATGATAAAGTAGAAGAGGATGAGAGATAGAAGAAGCTCACAAAAACCCAAGTAATGGAGCCTCCAACAAATGAACATCTTCAATACCTACATACATAAGATTTGGGGGAAAATGTTGGGTCTATATAGGGGTTTGCCTCAGTCAAACCCCCATTTTGGTTTTCCCACCTCCACGGACAACCAGATAGATAGAGAGAGATGATAGATAGAAATGAAGTGAATGAAAGAGTGATAAAAGCAATTCCCTCTCGAGGAACCCATATCACAAAGTACAGATGATAAAATAAATCCTCACTCGAGGAGAACCTGTATCACAAAGTAAATATGCAATGGATAGGGGATGTGTGAAATCCTAAGATGCTCACAAGCACAAGACAAGGGAGATATCAACTGCAAGGCTTAAGGAATCCGAAGAGAGAAAGGATGAAAGAGAGGGATGCGAGAGCCAAGAGAGTTGCAAAGAACATTGTATGAGCTTAAGAGTGCTTGAAGTTGTTGTAACTAGCAAGTGATTTGTGCAAGCAAGAGATTAAAGAGGTAAAAGAGAGGAGCCAAGAAGATAGAGAGAAGCTAGAAGCCCAAATGAATTGGAAAGATAGCATATAAAGAGATAATAGGAGGAAAAAGAAGTTTCTCGAGTGGTTACAAGGCTCCTAGGTCATTACCACCGAAAAAACTTGTTGACAAGTGGCAAACATGCTCGACAAAAGTCATTTGAACGTTGAAATTTCATAGGGCACTAGCGCAACACACAGACGTCTGCACGACATGCTAGTGTCTAGACACAAAGCTAGCGCGCGAGGGTAGTTGTTAAAAAGGGGTCTTGAGCATCCTAAGAAGGGAAAAAGGCTAATGTAAGGGCTAAAATGAGCCTACACAAGTTCTAAGGGAGTGGACACCAAAGCAAATGAAAGAATGTATGTGAAATTTTAAGGGGTGCAATTTTACGACATTACACAAATATTGCTTCATCTTCAAACACATGTCTTAGTGATGATTGGGGTTCATTAGATTTTACACCTTCCTTTAAGGGAGAGTACAAAATCTCATAATCTAAACTTAGAGTGTCTTGTGTATGTATGAAACCTTGTACTAAGCAAGAAATAGCTATGTCACAAAAGAAATCAACATCTTTTACCATTGATCAAGAGGGTACCCTGTCGAAGCTTCTCCAAGCTCACTTGATATCTCTCCCTCCAAGAACATGAAAGAAATTCTACAACAAAAGTTCATTTTGTGTATATCATCGATTAATAAAATTCAACATCTTAAGGATTATGGTGCTCTTCCTTGTGTTGATTCACCTATTTCCTCTAATTGATAATAATTTTCATCCTATCATGTTGCTCATCACTATGTGGCATTGGTAGCTTCATGTGTTTTGCTCATTTTCCTTCATGGTGGTACAATCTTAAGTGCAACCATATTTATCTTGGCAGCAACATGATAGTACTCGATGGTTGTCTTTGTCTCTATGCTTGGGGGGCAAGGATAACTAGTTTTTGAGGTGTGCATTCTTTTCAAGGATCCCCTCTTCCCATATTTCTACTTAAAATACCAACATAGAAAGTATGTTGTCATTTTAAGTGGGGGCCATATACATCCCCCGCTCATTATTTTCCTATTCCCTTCTTAGTGATGATAGCATACATCTCCTAAGAAGTGTGACCTTTACATTGGAATTATTTCATTATTGCCATTGACATTTTGATTAAAGCCTATGGTGGAACATGATGGATTCCATGCTTGAGAGATACACTTCTCATGTCCTAATGACTTGTTTTCTAGTGTTCACATCTTAGCCTTATCAAAGTTATCAGGGAGTATAACTTTTGGTATGTTTGACGTATGGAAGCCTATAGACTTAGCATGAATTTTCCATTTGCCACTTGTTGTTATGAGTTCACACCTTGTAGACCTAGTGTGTGTTTCTAATTTTGTTTTAGACAAATAGATGAGGCTTCATCCATACCTTTTGGACAAAAAGTCGAAGCTTGATCCACCCCTTTTTTTACTCTTTGTATTAATTTTAACATTGTATGTTTGTGTATCTTGTCTTGCTACTTCATATTATACATATGTGTGTGTCTCTTTGTGCCTTCATTGGTTTTCCATGGGATCTTAGATCTCGGGGGCTTGATCATCCTCCTTGATCCTTCTTATCTTATCTTTCCAATAATTGTACACTTAGACCTCTCTTGACTTATTTGTCTACTTTAGTGTGAGTTTGAGCGTGAGCTCATACTTTCACTAAAGTGGGGGGCTAAATGTAGTGTAGGAAAATGTACTTCTTTACATTTTCACACTATGTTTGCATCCCCTTAATTAATTGGACTTAATTAAGCTTCTAATTACCTAAATTATGCATTCCAAAGCCTTATTATTCTCATTTTCTGAAAGGGAAATTTGTATTAAACAGTTGCCAACAGTAATAAAATACCTTGAAAATTCTATGTCCTAGACTTAGGTCCTAGGGCCCATTCACCCAAGGGTGAATGGGTCCTCCTTAAGTGCCATGACCCAATTTTAAATATGATTTTTGTGGCATTTTAATGATTCAAATTCAAGTTTCAAATGTTGGATTTTGGAATCTAATTTCTGAGAAATTAGATAAACACCTATAAATACAATTATTTTATCAATTTAAAGCTAACAAGCTAGAGGCAACTTTCATAAGAGCAAATATTATTGTTAAGAGAATTGAAGAGTAGATTTATCAGTCATCTACAACAACAATCAAGATCATATCATCATGTCATGTTTTGGAGCTAACATTGTGATGTAGGTTTCAAGCATTCAAGCATCAATCAATCAAGCCAATTCATGCAAGATCCAGACCTTAGAGTGATGTGATAGACTTCATTCCTCTAAGGACAACCATTAAGTGGTTGGTGAGTTGTGATATAGCATTGTTCATTCATCAATTCCTTCCATTTATGATTGTTTTATCATCAAGGTTTAATTACCAAATTGAGGTTTGACCAAGGCAAACCCCTATTCACCCCAAAAAAAATCCTTCTCTCTTTGTAGTGCAACTTTATAGATGAAGAAGGACTGAAGATTGATCAAAAGAGAATTTTTGCAAAGTTTTCAAAGTTGTCATCATTGTTGTCAAGCTACAAAAAGTCACCTACACATTTTATTTATGGCTTTCCAATAGTCAAACCTAGAGAAATCAGAAGCTTAGATCTAGGATCTAAGGAGCCGCCACTTGTAGACGGATTGGCCGAGTCTTGGGGTTTTCTCCCTCGAGGACACGGGTTTGACTCACCTTCGTAGTGGAAAAGGCGGGGGGTCAGTATGCTTCGACCAGGCCAGCTCTGCTAACCCGAGGTAATAACGGCTGGGATCACCATACAACCTTTTAGCCGCCACTTGTAGACGGGTTGGCCGGGTCTTGGGGTTTGCTCCCTCGAGGACACGGGTTCGACTCACCTTCGTAGTGGAAAAGGCGAGGGGTCAGTATGCTTCGACCAGGCTGGCTCCGCTGACCCGGGGTAATAACGACTGGGATCATCATACAACCTTTTGCCCCCACGGGTTAGAGTAGTTGGTCTTAAGTCTCGGGTTTGCTCCCTGAGGTCTTGGGGTCGACTCTCTGGCCCGGATTTCACCCCGTCATGGACGCTTGGGGGCGGTGTTGGTTATCCCATGACCGTAGGGATTAGTCTCGCCTCTCGCTCGCTCCCCCCTGAACCAGTGTAAGGGGGGGCCGCTGGGCTGGGGCCGCGGGGATACCCTTCGAGACCAAAAAAAAAAAGATCTAGGATCTAAGGAGTGAAAAATTATATTTTGGACCCCTGCACTAGGACCCATTCGCTTCATCATATGTATGCCCATAAGTTATGAAATCATCCATGTAGACTTCCATGAAATTATGTGCAAAATATGAGAAGATACACAACACTGCCTTTGGAAAGTGGCTGGAGCATTACATAACCCAAATGGTAGGACATAATAAGCATATGTTCCCCAAGGGCATATTAAATTTGTCTTATCCTAGTCCTCTAGGGCTATCTTAACATGGTTATAGCCACTGAATCCATTTAAAAAATAGTACTTTTTTCTTGCTAATGAATCAAGTACTTGGTTAGTAAATGGTAGTGGAAAGTGGTCCTTCCTAGTTGCAACATTCAATTCTCTATAATCCACACACACTCTCCACTTTCCTACTTTCTTTGGTACAATGACTAGAGGTGACACCCATTGATTGTCAGAAATAGGATAGATGAAACCTGCACCAAGCAATTTTTATAATTCTATTTTAACTATATCTCTAAGTGCATGTTTCATCCTCCTTTGGAATTTCCTTATGGGTTTGAAACCATCATTGATGTATATCTTGTGCATACACAAGGCTTGGTCAATCCCCTTCATGTCATCATAATCCCATGCAAAGGCTGTTGTGTGTGCCTCCACCATAGTGGTCAAGGAGGTTTGTTGTGCAATAGTTAATTCACTGTTAACATTCAACATTTTACTAGGAATAATTTCCAAAGTCTTGGATGTTGTTTAAACTGATGAGAGGTCAAGTCCTACTATGTCTACGACACATTTTTGTGGTAGTAAAGTATGAAAAAGTTGAGATATTGACTCAGATGAACTGGTAAGGATAACATTTTATAGAGGATCTTGCAAACATGTCAAGCAGTCCTATTGTTGCGGGTCCCTACCACAATTATTTTGTATGATGTTTGCTATTAATTCATCCTCATCCTGGTTTTTTAACAAGGGACTACATTCTATATTCATGAAGGTTTGCAAGGAATACTGGTCTTCTTCATCTAGGGTAGGCCAAATGGTTTGTTTGAGATCTATATGTGGTTGAGCTGGTGGATAGAGGACTAATTTCTTAGTCACATTTCCAATAGAGATAATCATATTCCTAGACCTGCAACCTATAAATGCATTTGTTGTTGCCAACCATGGTCTTCCTAAAATGAGAGGATAACATGTAAGATTAGTTTTTGGTTGTAATTTACCATGAAATTTGCAGGGTAGTCCCACAAATCTAGCCTTATGACCAAGATCTCAATGATTCCCTCAGGTTTAACTGTTGACCTATCTACCAACTTTAGGACATTGGGGGTAGGTCTAAGATTTATTAATTGTAATAGTTACGTTGATTCCTTAGTAATCACATTAATAGTTGCTCCCAAGTCAAGCAAGGTTTTTTTAATGTGAGTGCCATTTATCTTTACATCCACTACGAGACTCCTAGGATCGACATACTTGGGGATAGTCACATTTCCCAACATAATGTTTGCAAGTTGTTCTAAGACATGAATAGTTTGAAGATATTTTATCTTCCTTCCTAGATTTTTAAGGAAAAGTTCTCTCACAATTTTTTTATAAATAGGAACCTTCTTGATGGCTTGAATGAGGGGAATTTTGATGCAAAAATCTTTAAGTTGACCTAACAGATTAGTTTTAGCTTGTGTTTGATGCCTTTGAGCATCTAATCTCTTAGGAAATTTTGGACTTGAATTGGTTTGGTTAACCTGATTTGACAAAGGCTCCTTAGGTGGATTGTTCAAGGTCTCTACTAGGGGTTCCTCATCAACCAAATTAGTGATTTGAGGGGATGAGGGCCCAGCTAATGTTTTCCCTAATATGAGATGGACATCGCTCACCTCTACCCCATAAGTAGGGTATTAAATAGCTTCGTAATTATGGGCTTGCCGAACAGGACTGTTATTTGGGTTAGGTGTAGGTTGGGCTAGTAGCCGAGGTTCTCTAGGTGGTTGTAGTGATAGATTTTTTGGGTTTGGCATAATGGCTTGCTATTGTAGTTGCAAGGGTTGTTATGACTATTGGTAATTCATGTTTTGGTTTTGCCATTGTTGGCCTCTTTGCCACTGAGGGTGCCATTGGTTTTTTTGAGATGGCCATTGAGAATTGTAGTTAGGTCCTTGGAAGTTTTGTTGTTGTTGGTTCCAATTTGGTTGAAGATTTTTCCATTGGTTTTGTGGATTTTCCTAGGGTCGAGGGTTCCAACTAGAGAAATTTAAATTGCTACTAGGAAATGACATGTAATTCAAAGGGTTTGAAGGAATACCTTGTCTTGTATGTCATGGTTTTCTCTGAGCAATGTAGAACACTTATTCATCTTCATCTTTGAGTGCATAAGATTTTGGTTTCCCTTGTCTGTCCTTAGAAATACTTGCCACTTTGCATTTGCAATTAGCTTTGTTTTGTCTACAATGCGGGCAATATTATGCAAGGGCTACCTCTACTTGTTCTTGCTTTTTCTTTATATGCAGAGCATCCAATTGTGTAGCTAAATGGCTAATAATATCCTCCTTCATGTTAGACAAAAGATTACGTAATTCAACTCTAGATACTCCATTGGATGATTTATTGATGGAGAATATCTTATCTCCTCTAACCTTCTTTGTGAAAGACCTTGAATAATTCCTGCATGCCTTGCAAATATCCTCAAATGGTGCTTGATAAATATCTCCTACCTTAATGAGGTTAAGTGCACCCATAGAATCCTCATTAATCCCCCTCAAGAATATT
The DNA here is from genome assembly GCA_007258455.2 of Sequoia sempervirens. Taxonomy (NCBI): domain Eukaryota; kingdom Viridiplantae; phylum Streptophyta; class Pinopsida; order Cupressales; family Cupressaceae; genus Sequoia; species Sequoia sempervirens. The sequence continues at coordinate 31,003 of VDFB02270176.1, read as the reverse complement.
AGCTTTAAAGACTCATTAGAGAGTCTATTTTGGTGGGATTTCTTAAGGCAAAACTAGAACCTTTCCATGTAGTCTTCCAAAGATTCATCCTCCTTTTGTGACATCCGAAAGATGCCATCTCTCTTTCTATCAATTCCTCTATAGTAGTCTGAGTACTTCTCCAAGAACTTTGTCGAGTCATGGAATCCCAATTAGGAACAACATCTCTTCCTAAACCCATGAACCATCTTAGAGCGACATCCTTCAGTGTTGTTGGAAATAGTTTAAGCCTATGTGCATTTGTTGTGTAATAATACCTTCTCAAACTCAAACTCAAACAATAAGGTATTTGGGTTCTTAGTGACCAACCCATAGAAGACAAGAAATATTGAAGGAGGTATATTCATCAAGGTAGTTTCTCTCTCCTGGTTGGTAATGGGGAACTTAAAGGTTACATGCTTTGGTGGGTCATCCACTGCTGCATCACCCATGGTTTGGAAGGTCACCTCTATATCTGTAGTGGATTTTGGTGTTGGGGAAAGTTATTCTTTAGGAATACCCTCACTCTATTCACTTTGATCACCAATATCCTCTGTAGCTTTATGTGTTGAGGGGAGAAATCTTCCCAAAGCATCTCGCTACCTCCGCATATAATAGTTGTGACTTCTTCTATCAATGACTCCTATACAATTTTAGTAAAGCATTCTGGTATTGATGGATTAAAACCTAATTATCCTAATGCAAGAAACAAAACACTAAACTATGAAAGCTTTGAAATAACACAAAATAATATTGAATGTAGCACCATCCCTAGCAATGGCGCCAAAAATGTAAGGCCCAACTAATGCTTATTCAACTTGGTGTTAGACACACAATTTAGAGGTGGTTCCTAGCTAGACAGTTCACTAAACCCTCGTAAGGATCTATTTAATTATTAACTAGGGCTACGTAAACTTTTGACTATGTTGGCACTATATGTGCATCCATAGATTCTACACTGCTTATATATTCAAGTATAGGTGGTTTACACATGTGCATGAAAATGAGAAATACTTGAAAAAGAATAAATCTTAAACTGCAAAATAGAGTAAATAGCTTAATTTGGCACCCATGCTATGGGTACTCTCAGCTTAGTATTATAACTAGTTAACTACTAAAGTAAGCTCTACAATAAACTATACCACTAACTATTAACTCTTCACAACTCAACTATTTAACTGCCCCAAGGCTTGACTCAAATTAATGTCGCAACATGCATACAACCATGAATCTATTTCAAAATGAATGCAACATAAAACATCTATTATAACAACAAAATTGAAGCCGATAGATAGTACCTTGAGTGGCCCTTGCTCAAGCTATTGTACCCACGAGATAAACCAAATACAAGCTATTGAATCAACTAATCATAGCTCTAGGGGTAGTGGGCCTAACCTGATTGGCTAAAGCATCCTATTGCAGGCAAGAGGTCATGAGGTCTAGTCTCGCCACCATCCCTGTGGTACCGAAGGGCGTGTCAAGCCAGCGTCACCAGTCATGTGAAAAAAAGTTTACCAAGTGCACTATAGTTTATAGGGGACAAATACTCAACCGATTCCTGCAATCTAAAAAAAAGAAAAAAAAACTAGTCATAGCTATATAGACTAAAAACATCTTTATTGTATTGAAAACTAAACACTCATGATATAAAACTAATCTCTAATAGATTTCTCATTCATAAATTCATATTCATTGCAATAGTAAACTTAACAATTGTATCACTAAAGAATAAAAATTGAGAATACACTTCAACTGTAATTCTAACTATAATTTCAACTAGATTTACTCATCAACCATCAATCCCTAGATAGAGGCATGGGAGGAGATTTATTTGCATAAGGACTCCAAACAAAAATTGAAAAAAAAAAACTAAATACTAGTTTCCACTCTCCTCATAAATAGGAGGTGAATGAGTCTTTGCAATAGAAACTTTAATTAAAAAGAACAATAGAAGAGAAGCATCTAAACAAGACTCTTGCTCAAACGGTTTTGACAGAGATGTAGTCAAATTGTCACGTGAGCCCAATGATATTGAACCCTTCTTCCTCTATTGTGTTTATTTATTGTCCCAGTGATTCACAATATGACCTTGTGAATGATCACCTTCATTTATTCTAGAATTGTTGTGCGTTCATCAATTTGGACTCTCCCCTGCTACTTGTGATCCTTTGGCTACGAGCTGAGCTTCCCAATTGCTATAGGTTACAGTATGCTGGCCCTAACTTCTAGGCTGAAAGGAGTTAATTCATATAACATATACACACTACTAATAACTATAAATTAAACAAATATTCATACTGCATTCCATGCAAATTCACACATTTAACCATGCAATTACCAATATATCATGATCATGTTTCCATCCATCAAAATCTGGTTTAGGTTGTATGAAGGATATAAAAAGGTAGAAGTTAAGGAATGTATATGAAATAGGTAGCTTAAAATGTCTAAAAGATATGAACTAAACAAGAGAAAACTAGCTATTAATCAGGCTCTTCACATAGTAGCCCACCAAACACATACACCATTCCACTATATTCACCCCTTCCCAAAACATGTCAGGCAATGATCTTGTCATAAACCAAATTTTACAAAATTTCACCTCACTCCAACAACAAATCCCAAACTTGAACCAAAAATCAAGTGGAAAACCATCACAATATATTAAAAGGAGCCCATTGTCACTTGAGATATCGAAAGAACAAATGCCACAAAGCATAAGAGATCACCCGATTTGACAAGTACAATGGTAAAGGGGACCCTAGTAACCACATATCAACATATACCGCCATGTGTAGTGACTTTATTTTTGAGGATAAGCTCCTAGCTAAAATTTTCCCTAGGTCATTGAAATACATGGCCTTGGAATGGTTTTGTTCATTGTCCAATAACTCAATCCACTCATTTAATGATCTTGTTGATGCTTTCCTCAACCATTTCCAAGTCAACATTGGCTCTAAGATCAACATAATTGATTTAATGAGATGCAAACAAAAACAAGGTGAAAAGGTTACAAATTTCATAAGCCACTATCAATTGATATTATCACAAGTTAATCTAACTCTTTCTGATGCAAATATCCAAAGAATTTTCATTGATAACTTGCAAAAGGACATAAGAGAGATTCTTATTAATTAAATTTACATCCTTCATACATTTATGTATGTCTCTTTGTGACTATTAGAATTTGATTAGTAAGTATGAAGAAGCATCTTCATCGACTCATACTAAGAAATCTGAGCCCATATATAAAAATAATTACCATGTAACACACCAATTGTTCTACCCATTGAATTTTATTATGTTTTACCCATAAGTGAATAGTTTAAGATACCAACATTTAGAAATAAAAATTTTCTTTTCAAAATCAATAACAATATGCACATTTGAAATAAACTCATTTCAAACTTTCCCATTGCATTACAAAGAAACATTACAAATTTCCAATTAACGAATCCACATTACATAATTCCACGAAAACATTTCCCATTTACAATTTCTCAATAAGAATAGAGATACATGTTTACATACATATCTTCCATGAGCTCAATGATATAGATATACAAACAAAATACAATGATCTAGATGTCCCCAATGTTCATGCATACCTCCTAGATGTCCCCATTAAGTGGCGCTACATTCTAGGTGTCCCCAAACTAGTGCTACATCCTCAAATCTTAGCCGCCAACTGTATGAGGGAGATCATCACTCAAGCACTTTTCTGCCAACCACAAACTTACTTTCAGGGATAACTTTAAGAACCGCCCCCCTTGGCGAAGGTGTAAAATCTTGGTGAATCTTGTATACTTCCCGATAAAAATATTAATTTTATTGGCAATTTTTTTCGTTTTTCGAGAAAAAAATCTCAATTGGCGAATCTTTTCTAATCGCTAGAAGTTTATGGAAAAAATTGGAGAATTGTAATTTTTTTCAAACCAATAAAATATTTTCATTGGCGATTAAAACCTTTTTTCACACCAATAAAATATTTCCATTGGAAAATTAAACCTATTTTCAAAACAAAACAAAAAATTGTTGGCGATTAAAACTTTTTTCAAACCAAAAAAATATTTTCATTGACGAATTAAACCTATTTTCAAATGAATAAGAAAAAAATTGGCAATGAGAAGATCAAGGGCCAATAGGGTTAGGTTTGGGACCATGTCAAGGAGAGGTGGCCATCACAGGTATGATCCATGGTAGTCGAACAAGCCATTTCAGGCACCACAGAGGCAGGGAAGAGGTTTTCAAGAAGGCTTTCATGGTGATTTTGATGGATGGGAATGGGAAGATCTACATCGAAACAAGAGGGGTCCACCACAACCAAGAAACCCTAATGCTCACCCTTGTTTTCCTAGAATGGGATATGGGAAAATAATCTCAAGTAATACTAAGAGAAATCTTGAGTTTATGGAAAAGAAAGTATGGAAGCCTATGGAGAAAATGACAGAGGCACGACACAACCAGGTATGCTTTTCCATTAAAGTAGACAGAGTGCTTTCTTTTGAAATAGGCGGACAAGAGTGGGTAGATGTTGTTCGGTTATTCAGGAGAGAGCTTTTTTTGTAAAATACGCTGGGGGCTGTCTATCAGTGGATCACATCATGGAATGCAGTGGTGCATTGGGCATCTAGGATAAAAATTTCTCCCCTAGCAAATGGCTTTTTTCTAGTTGTGTGTGATAGTGATCGGTCAAAACATTGGGTTCTGAATAATGGACCATTTGTGCTGAATGGAATGGGTGTTTGCATAAGGAATGGGAACCAAACTTTAACTCGTTGAATGCAAAGGTTGACAAACTCCCTTAGTGGATTCACTTGCCCAATTTATCGATGGAATATTAGGATACAAAAACTCTGAAAGTGATTGGTGGTCGCATGGGTTCCTTTGTCAAAGTCGAGCAGGTGGTGTCTAAGGTTGATAACAGTTTGTTTATAAGAATGTGCATTAAATGGAAGCCTTTTTCACCCCTTCCAAAGGAATTGGAAATCCGAACGAATGAGGGTATATGGCGTTAGAAGGTTGAGTTAGATCTTGATTTGAATACCTGTGTGAGTTATGGTAAAATGGACCATACTGGTGTGGTCTGCCCTTAGAGTGGCAAGGGTAAGGACATGATTAATCTGCCCGAGGACAATAATCGTTTGAACCTTCAAAATTCTGAGTCACATAAAGCAATAACACCCAGTGCTATGGTTTAATCACCTAAGAAGATGTTGGAGAAAGAGGTAGAAAATAAGCTTGTTTCTTCTCCAACTTTGAAGGAACCTTGCGTGGTTGGGAGTGATAAGGAAAGCTTAGTCTTTGTGGAAGGCGATCTGAATCAAAAAGCACCTGTTAAAAACTCAATCTCCCCTTCCCCTTCAGAGAAACACATGGGCTTGGATAATGTTTTCCTAGCAAATAATATAGGCGATGATACAAGTAATGGTCAACTCATTTTTTCAAAGGTGTTACAGGCTGCACAAGGTGATGGCATTGTTGAGGTTAAGGAAAGCCAGATTCAGGATTCAGTAGCATCTGTGGAAGGTTTTAAGACAGGGGAAAATCCAATACAAACTAATGGGGGTGAAATTATTGCTACTCCCCAAAATGGTATTATGAGAAGGGTCTCTACAACAAACAATGAATTGTTGGGCTATGTGACCTGTAATGAGTATATCTTGGAGACTCCAAATCCAATGGAAAAGGATGAAACTATAAATGTTGGTTCTGATGAAGAATCAAGCTTAGATGGGTACAGTGATGAAGGTATCTTGGAGGATAGGACAACCAGGTAGAGTAAAGTAGTGGAAGACAAAGTTAAGATAGGGGGAAAAAAGCAACAAGGGTAGGAACTAAATAGACTCAAACTTGAATTGGCTGGGAGCGCCAAAGGTCAATGCAAACTTAGATACGAGAAGGGGTTGGCCCTTCTCGAGCAACAATTAAGGCACTATCTTGGAATGTTAGGGGCTGCAATGCCCCTGACAAGAGGCATTTGATCAAGCGAGGCCTTGATTAGGCACGACTAGATTTAATTTTGCTCCAGGAAACCAAATTGGATAGAGAAAGTTCATTCAATCTCATGAAGAAATGGGGTAGATGGTAGGGAAGTTTTGTGGAAGCTTCAGGTGCTTAAGGGGGATTAGGTATTTTATGGGACCCATGGAAGCTCAGTTTAGAGGATTTGGCTCAAAACAAATATTGACAACTAGTTAAAGTCAACTGCCATGCATTCAAGCTTTCAGTTTTTATCATTAATGTGTATGGACCAAGTGAGACAGGCCAAAAAAGAGCAGTGTGGCTGCAAATCTTGGAGGTTATTCAATATTTAGGAGATGTATTGTTGATTGTTGGTGGGGATTTCAATGCAAATTTAGATTCTTCAAAAAAATGGGGTGGAAGCATCTGTCAAAGTGCAGTCTAGGTCGATTTTCAAAACTTTGTAATTCATAATAGCTTTCAGGAAAATTTCACAAAGAACGAGAAATTTACATGGACTAATCAAAGAAGGGGGTTTACAAACATAGCTAAAAAACTTGACTGTTTCTTTGTAGTTGGAAAATGGGAGGTTCATTTGGTGGTACTTGAATAAAAAATCTTACCTTTCTTAGGATCGAACCACTACCCACTAACTTTGTCTATCCTAAAAGATGGAGTATCTCCTAGAAGCCCCTTTAAGTTTGAGAATATGTGGCTGTGTGATGAAGGTTTAAAATCATTGGTGGAGGCATGGTGGAATCAGGCTCCTATTGTTCTGGGTAATAAAGCTTTCATTTTCTTCAAAAAGTTACAATTTGTAAAGGTTAAGCTTCGTTAATGGAATCAACAACATTTCAAGAACATCTTTGATGAAAAGTGGAGATTGGAGGATGAGCTAGAGTAGCTACATGAACATTTTTTAGCTAAAGGAATGAGTGAGGTGGATTTTGATCGAGAACGGATTTTGAATGAACAATATTTTGAGGTGTTATTGCGAGAAGAAATCTTTTGGAGGAAAAAATATCGAGAGTGCTGGTTGAAAGAAGGTGATCGTAATATGAAGTTTTTTCATAGTTCAGTTAAATTAAGACGAAGTAGAAACAAAATTTATGAGCTCAAAGGGCGAGATGGTGTTGTACTCATAGACCAAGCTGATATAATTAAGGAAGCTAAGAATTTTTTTCAAGATCTTTTAAATGTTGAGGGTGCTCTGTGGAATGAGCATAGTGAAGCCTTGTTGAATGTAATACCCAACATTATAATGGGCCAACACAACCAAATTCTAATGAAGGTGGTATATTTGGAAGAATTTCATCAGATAGTGTTTCAATTGGGGCAGGATAAAGCCCCTGGCCTAGGTGGTTTTCCAGCTAGCTTTTATCAAGCCTTTTGGGACATTATAAGCATTTATTTGTTGGGGCTAGTGGAGGAATCATGAGCACAATCTTATATGTTAAGGGATTTAAATAATGCACATTGCTTTGGTGCCAAAGAAGAAAGAGTTTAAATCATTTGATGACTTCCGCCCAATTTCCCTATGTAATACAATTTACAAGGTAGTCTCTAAAGTGATGGTGAATAGACTCAAGTAGTTTCTCCATTTAATCATTTTGGAAGAACAAAGTGGTTTTGTACCGCAAAGAACAATTGTGGAAGGAATTATTATTGCATAGGAGGCAATTCACTCAATTTAGAAGGAAAAAATAGAAAGGTTTTTTGTGAAGTTAGACATTAGAAAAGCATATGATCAAGTAGATAGATCCTTCCTTCTTTGTGTGCTTGGAAAATTTGGTTTTAGCTAGGAGTGGATTGCATGGGTTAAGAGTTGTATTGAGACACCTCATTACTCGGTGCTAGTGAATGGTAACCCACAAGGCTTCTTCTCCTCCAAAAGAGGTTTAAGACAAGGTGACCCACCATCCCCTTTCCTTTTTATTATAATGGCAGAGGTTCTAGGTAGATCCATAAGTAAATTGTGGGATGATGGGAAATAGAAGGGTATAAAGGTGGCTCAGGGTGTTGAAGCAGTTACACACCACCAGTTTGTTGATGATACGCTTCTAATGGGAGAATCATCACTAGGGGAGGATCATGTTATAAAGAAAGTATTGGACAAATATTGTGATGCATCAAGTCAGAAAATAAATTAGCACAAATCAGATTTATTTTTCTTCAATACAAGCCCGAAAAAATAGCGTGCAATAAGCAAAGTATTAGGAATTAAAGTTGGAAAACTTTTCAGAAGATACTTGGGCACTCCTCTCTTTGAAGGAGCTTGTAGACCATATCTTTGGAACCACTTGGTAGATTACTATTTGGGGAAAATTGAAGGTTGGAAAGGGCATTGGCTATCTTCAACAAATAGAATTTTGATGCTTTTAAATCAATTATATTAGCGGTCCCAAATTTTTCAATGATGTGCTTAAAATTACCCTCCAAAATAGTATCTTTGATTGAGCAACAAATGCAAAAAATTATGTGGAATGGTAGCCAAGATCATTATAAAATCCCACTTCTTGCTTGGGATAAAGTGTGCAACCCAAGACATGTTGGAAGTGTAGGCTTGAGAAAATGGAATCTAATGAATGAGGCAATGGGTGCAAAGCTGATTTGGAACATGTATACCAAATCAGATCAGAAGTGGGCCCGAATTTTACAACAGAAGTATCTTGACACCCCAGAAAAAGAAAGGATTTTAAGGATACAAAACCCTCCTAAAGGGTCTGCATTATGGAATTTTATGATATCATGTAGGGAGGTAATTACTGATCATCTGACTTGACAAATTGGTTCTAGGGAACAAGCACACTTCTGGGATGACTCGTGGGAGGGATTTGAAGTCTTGAAAGGAGATGGGCAGATGGAAGAAATAAAGAGGATCACAAAAGGTAGGTGGGGTATGAAGGTTAGAGATTTCTTGAAAAGAAAAACGATCGATGGTCAAGAGGTTTGGGAGTGGAAATCAGTTGCTGATTTAAACTTAAGTTTAGAACAACAAGACATTTTGCAATCCATTTTGCAAAGGAGACATATTACCATTTATGGAAGTGATGACAAGGTGATTTGGTGTGGTTCCAAAAGAGGAAGTTACAATGTCAAGTTGGGTTACAAGTTTTTGGAGAATTCGTGGAAATTGGAGGACTGGCCTAATTGATTATGTTGGGATAAATGCTACCTTCCGAAAGCGGGCTCCTTTGCTTGGTTGGCCCTTAGGGGGCATATCCTGATGGGTGAACGTCTAATGAGAATAGGATTCAAGGGACCATTTCTTTGCACCCTCTATAAACAAAGTGAAGAAACTAGGGACTATATGCTGCTAAATTGTGACTTCTCAAGCCATTATTAGCATTGTTTCAAGGATGGAAGGATTGTTGCAGGAAATCAACCTTCTCTAGCATTTGGAAGGTGTGCCCCTCAATGATTATATGGGAATTGTGGAAAGAATGTAAACGAAGGCTATTTCAAGACAAAGAGTTAAGTTTAGAGAGGTTGTTCACCAAAATTGAGCTTGCAATTTCAGTAGTGAACATGGCAGCAAATCGGTGCAAGCCCAAAAAATACCCATATAGTTTGTCAAATGAGATTCTCCAAAGATCCTGGCCATTGCTAAAACTACCAATAGGTTATGGAGCCTAGTCTAATATGGATCCAAAAGCGTGAAAAGTGGTGGAATGATTAAAGCTAGAACAAGGTTGGATGAAGGAAAATTTTGATGGGGCAGCAAAAGGGAACCCCAACCCTCTGGAGCAGGATGCATCTTAAGGGACAACATGGGGAATGTTGTGGGTTTGGGGGCTAAAAAGCTTCCAAATGGAACAAATAATGAAGCGAAAGCTCAAGCAACATTACTTGCAGTTGATTTGGTAATAAAATTGGGTATGTAGGCTACATCTGGAAGGGGACTCTAAGATCATAGTGAATGCAATTGTAAATGGTAATGCTCAGCTGTGGCGGATTAATAAGTTCATTTCATTAACCATAAGGAAGTTAAGTTCTTTGGAGGATTTTAAACTCTCACACACCCTCTGAAGTGGTAATAAAGAAGTGGATGCTCTAGCAAACTGGGTGGTCTCATCGTTGGAAAACCAATGTGACTCAATTTTTTAAGATTTCCAACATGTGTAGCTATAATGTAAGATGATTTGAATGTTGGTTCATATAGTTAGATATTCTTATGGGCTAGGTTGTGTTCTAGGTATAAGGTCAACATGTAATTTATTGTTTTTTGGCTGCTCACCAACTCACATAGGAGTTTTGGATGTGTTGGAACGCACAATCAATCAAGGGCAAGTATTTCCTGGTGACATGAAGGACGAGAGTCTTTGGGCAACATTTGGTTTGAGGTTTTTGGCAACGTAGTTTTAGTGTGGAGGTTGATTGTTAGTCAGAAGGTGGAAGGAGTGGTTTTTAGACAGAACTTGCTGGAGTTTTTAGTTTGTATGTGCTCTGTAAAGGATATTATTTTCAATGTACTTGCAATGCTTATTATTAATAAAATTACTGCATGATTATCCTGCATTTCACTATTCAAAAAAAGAAAAAGAAAAAACATTGGAAAATTAAACATAATCTCAAACTAATAAAAAAATTCAGTGGCAAAATAAATGGATATGCCAATAAAAAATCATAGCGTGGTTGGTGAAAATATTAATGCTACAATTGCATATTGTTCTATTTTGGGAAAAAATTTCCACAAACTCAAATTCCTTCATAAAGTGTCTGAAATGGGGACAAGTGTCAACATATTTATTATGTCTAAAGCTAGATGTTAGCGCAAATTAATATAACCCACAACCGTTCGATGAATTTTTTGATGGATAGTTGTAGTTGCATTCCAGAAGTAAATCTTTGAAGCACTAGACTTGCAAATTGAAACCTCTAGAATAACACTAGAACCGTTAGATGCGAACATGTGACGAGATCATAGCCAACTGTTCCTTACCTTCATATCGCTCATCACAGTAAGCGAAATAAACAATGAAAATTTTCTACAATGGCACTATATAAAGGAGAAACTCGTGTTCATTGCACTTCACTGAAGTGGGACCAAAGAATGAAAGATCTTCAGCGATAAGCGATATGAAAGGAAACAAGCATATTGCTCATCGTGGAAATGAGACATGGAGACCAAACACCTTTTGTGATGCGCGATACAAGAGAAAATCAAGGCTCATCGCTCATCATGGTAATGAACCCAATGGGTTGAAGGATTTTGGCGATGAGCGATACAAGAACTTAAGTGGCAGAAATATGTACGTGCATAAAGTTTGTTTTAAAAGAGGGACCGCCTAGGAAGAATGTAGGACCGGGGCTTAAAAACTTAAGAACATTTTACACAAAGGATGTAAAGGCCAAACAAAGCCGAATTATCAACCTTATAAAATAATTGAATCCCTGGACCAAAGTAATGAAGGAAATATGTGTGAAGGATATTCCATATGTTTGTAGCTAGATGTCAGTGCAAATCAATATAACCATGACTGTTCGATGAATTTTCGATGGATGATTGTAGTTGCATTCCGAAAGGAAATGTTTGAAGCTCTAGACTTGCGAATTCAAACCTTCGGAATAACACTAGAACCGTTAGATTCCAAAAATCAATGGTTGACATTTTAATATTTTTTAAATAATTTAAAGTCATGACTCAATTTTTTCAAAATAATATTGTCACATCTACTTATCAAGTGGTGAATTAAATGTTAAGTGTTGAGTATTTGATGTCATTTTCTTCGTTCTAACTTCTATATATACTTCTCCAACTTGATGTTCTTTATATCATTTATAATATATTTGGTTTTGATTTCTTTCTTCTTTATTCTCAATTTAACTATGATATGGAGTCTTCATGGCGTGTCATGCTACCCAAATATTTTTGGGAGAAAAGAAGCGACGATGCATACGACAGATGAAAGATGGGTATGGTTTTTACAATTCCTTGTGTGCAAGTTGAGGATGCTATAAAAATAATTGTGGGTTGGGAATGGCTTTAGAACAACCCCCGTGCTCTATATTTTGAGGTAGCTTCGACTTTCTTGTCCAACTGCATGGACATTTTGTTTGATAAAGATTTGGTGAAGATATTGGAAATATGTTATTTGCATCCTTTCATTTACTCTATTTATTTGTTGGAGTTGGCATTGGAGCATTACAATTTTGAAAGTGGGTTAGCACCTATTGGTGGAATCTTTTGGAAAGTGGAATTGCATGCTTCTACAACACAAGATCTTTCCCTGGTTAATATGATATGGGGTCTGCTATGTGATACGAAAAATGAATCATTAAAGAGTCTGGAGTTTTGGAGGAAGGTTTTGGGTGATTCGCTTTTCTTCTCTACTGTTACTTTGTTAAATTTGATTCACCTTCTACTCAAACACACAGTTGATGGCCTCAGCTAATGTTATAAAAAAAAATAGTAATGAATTGTGTGACGTGTCACATGTGTATATTTTATTGTACAACATAATAGTTCTTGTAATATGTATTTTTTGACTGGTTTTTTTTCATGGTTAGTGGCTTTTTGCCTAGGTTGGCTATGTACTATGTACTTCAATCTTTAGTTACTTAAATTAAAATACTTTTCACGGCTCCAGTCTTGTAAATCCTTTTTGCTTTGATCAATATAAAAATGTGGCTTTTAAAACTAATAGTAATTATCAACATATAGTTCTGATCATAAGTAAGCGAAATTTATTGTGACTTATTAGTGGACATTGATAATGATTAAGGTAAAACAAGTCATTTAATTCTCTCTTTTTAATGCCTCAAAGTACTCTACCTTTCATTTATTCAATTCTCAATCTTTTTGAAGAAAGTGTGGTTGCGGTACTACGGGAAACGACACAAATTAATGCCATATGAACATCTGAAGCGATTGATTGGATAACTTTATATTGAAAATTACATGATGTACTGTAGAATCGTAGATGATGATGCCATTAATCTAGTGATCTAGTGAAACAATATTTGTAACATGATTTCATATCTTTTGAGTGACACTAGCGATTTTAACAGCTTGTCAACTTGAGGTACAGTTTGCATGTAGCCAAACGTCAATCAAATTAAACATTTTAATTGTAAATGTAAGACTTAAGTTACATAAATCGATTAAGTTGGTTTTTTGGTTTGCACGAATCATGATTATCATTATACCCAACCTCACATGTGACATGACTCACAAGTAAACAAGGATCAAGCTAGTAGTGGCACTGGTAGCCCATAAATAGGGATAGTGAGCACAACTAAAATCATTTTTTACTATTGAGTGCAATGTTCTGAATTGTCATAAGGGTTTTCATTTTGTAGGGTTAATAAGGATTCAAGAAGAAGATGATGTGGTATTATTGGGGATACTCTAAATTCTCCTACCTCCAGTTATGTAGTTACAAAGTTAAAGACCAATTTCCTTCAAGTTCAAAATGGGTGGAATTGGAAAGAAGTTGATTTGGTTCACCTGACTTCTAAGGAAGGTTTTGAACCAGGATGAGGAGCTTTGATGGAGATAAGTGCTATCCTAGTGCATGGAAGCTGCATGCAAAAGATGGGAGTAGCTTTACTACCCCCCATCTTTTGCATGACTCTGGTTCTCAAAGGGGATAAGTACATTTTGTATCTTCACAGCTCCCATTTCCCTAGCATGGTTCACCAGGAAAGCCCCATGCATTTATTTTGAGAGTGCATGGTTGTTCGGGAAAGTCTCATGCATTTATTTTCAGAGCACATGGTTGACTATGCAAGTTCCATGCATTTTTTTTTCAGAGCGCATGGTTGACCGGGCAAGTCCCATCACCATGCATTTATTTTTTGAGAGACATTTGTATTACGTTGTCACCAGCGGTCCAGCAGAAGCTTGGCGCTTACATTTGTATTTGTATTATATAAAGTAACATATGTTATTTATACAAAATAGGAGCTTGGTGCTTGCATGCTCTACTCATCTTTAAAAAGATATGTAATAATGTGACATTGTAATTCAATTGTAATAAAATAAATAGTTGTGTTATTCTTCGTTATTCATTTATAGTAAAGAATTATTTTCTGAGTTCAGTGTCTATGGATCTATTCAAATCATTTTTTTTCCTTTAAGAAATTAAGTATTATCTATTTATGAAATAATTGCATGCGGATTTAAAACATAAAGCAATACAAATGAAAAAATAAATTTGCCATCAAATTGACAAAAAATATTAGAAACACTAAAATTTGTCACTCTTGTTAGGGTTTACCGAAATTTTATTGATTTCTAATTTTTCGTTGAACTTCTCCCCCAATTCCCAGTATCATTATTCATTTTATTAAGTCCTTTGCAATGTTAAGTTACCAAACCCTTGGACTTGATGTCAATCCTAATGCACTCAAGTTTAAAACAACTTTAAAACACATGTTTATTGTTTATATCATAAATTACTCAATCATTCGATGAACATTTGATGTATGGTTGTAGTTGCATTCCAGAATGAAATGCACAAAGCGCTAGGCTTGCGAACTTAAACCTTTAAAATCACCCTATAACCGTTAGATTTACAAAGATCAACGATTTAGAATTTGTTGTCAATGCAAGATAGTCATGTACTAATTGTGTAGTCCGGAAGCAACATGTTGATGTTTCAATGTTTCATTCACTTTAATATTCGAAAAAAAGCAAACTTTCTACTGCTAGGTGAGCTAAGTGATTTTATTTTTAAGTGAGAGGGTTAGCACATGAGGAGATTTCAGATTGCTCATAGAAGTGCACTAGGGAGATTCTAGGTTCCACATCCACTAAAGCCAGTAGTCCGGAAGCAACACATTGATGTTTCAATGTTTCAATGTTCGAAAAAAAATCAAACTTTCTACTGCTAAGTGCTAAGTGATTTTATTTTTAAGTGAGAGGGTCAGCACATGGGGAGATTTTAGATTGCTCATACCAGTGCACCAGGGAGATTCTGGGTTCCACATCCAACAAAGCCAATCCACACCTATCAGTATTAATCATTTCAAGAATCAAAATCCGGGTAAGTGAAAGACAAAATTCCTACAACTACGTTTCAATTTTCATTGTTTCTTAAAATCTTATTTTGTCAAACATTGAAGTTTGGGTTTAGGGTTGAGAGATTTAAGAATTAAGAAAAATTATGGAGGACTAAGAGGGAATTCACAATTTCACATTGTATAAGCATTTCTACCACCTGTACCACTAGAGAAAAATTGGATAAAAAAATACATTATGCAAAATTGCTTAAAACCCCAGGTTTCACTGATGAATACCATGATATATATGATCCTGAAATCTATGGTAGGCATACCTTAGAACTTATATTTTCATCTAAAAATAAGGCTGCAAAGCTAATGCAAGTTAATAGTTGTAGTGCATCGTGGGTAATTGGATTAGGGTGTATGATGTTACATGAGGTTTTCCCTTGCCCATAATTTATCATGGTTTGTGCCCAAAATTATGATGATAACAAAAGAGAAATTGTTAATAAAGATAGAAAAGAAGAATTGTTATCCATAAATGCGGAAGAACTTGGAAAAGTATTGGGGTTTACAACCGAAGAATTTGGAAATATCCACATTGACCTAGAAAAGCTTGCTAGTGATTATGAAGTAGGGGATGAAAGGGAGAAAAATTCTTTCATAAATAAATAGTTAAGGATAACATACAAGTTAGAAACAAATTGAAAGGTAATCATAAGCCTCCTTATGATTTTGATATTTTTAGACCATGGGTTCAGGATACTATTTCCATGCTAGCATTTTGCCTCAGACTGGATAGCAATTGGGAAGTGGGTGCAAGCCTCCTTGAAATGGTATATAATATCCATTATGGTGTTCCACATGTCAAATATAACTTTATTGAGCACATTGTAGAATCCATGCATAATTTTTTTTTAATGATTAAAGGAGGTTCCACCAAGACATTTAGGTTCACAACGTACTTGTGTTATTTTTTTCTATTCAAATTTAGAGGAATGTTTTAGACCAACAAGCTTCAGATTCAACCCTATAGTAATTCCTAGGAAAAGAAAATGGATATAGTATATGATTAGACCATTGAGATAAGGATGCATGATTCTCGAAGGAACTACAATCATTTTGTAGACTACTTTTTGGCTCCATTGCATCAAACAATTACAAATACTCCAATGCCTAGATTTCCTATGTCATGTAGAAATTGCATTCAACTAGGAAAAGAAATACAATTGGATGATTGGTACTTAATGGGAGAATATACTTTGCTAATATTTTATGGATCGAGAGTAGATCCATACAAACTTCCAATACATGTGACATAAAGGGTTTTTACATTGGAATATGTAAGGTAGATGCATAGTACTGATGAACTACACTTTGTCAATCAGCAGAAGAGGACCTTATTTCCTTCTTTACCTTTTTCATGTGGAGGGTTTGCATTCGAGAGAAAATCATTTAAGGTGGCTCATGATCTTTTGATTTTTTATTTATTTTGATGCTGCCTGCCACTGGCAGTATGATCCATGTGACACCATTAAATCAATGATTGTGGCCAATAGGAATGCTGCAAGTAGAATTCAAAATCAAAGTAAACCCTTGCTTGAAAACTTGAGAAAGAATGATTCTTGGGATGAGGTCAAAATAGCAATGGAGAAAAGTGTTGTTGAGAAAGGTATTTCTTTTGAAAAATTGTTAGTAGAAATTATGGCATTGCACCAAAAGTCAATTAGGATGTACACAAATTTTTATGAAAAAAGTGATAAACCATCTAGTAGAGTAAAAATGATAGATTCTCTAGAGAAGGAAGTTATAGATAAAAAATTTTCAAGATAAAAAATTACTGCCTTTTGGTCTATGAGGAAGGAGCTAGGTGACCCAAGAGCTCTTGCAGACTATGGAGATAACGAAGAAGATAGCGAGTTTAGAAAATTGTGGAATATAGAGCATCCCAATGATTATGAAGATCAAGAAACTGATGATGAATCTAATGATGGTATGGAAGAATAAAGCTATGTCAATTTAAAACTTGGTTTAAGTGAGGCCACAAAAGAAGCATATACTTTAGGAGCAGCCATAGCCGAAAAAATGGGTTATGAAGGTGGTCCTTTGGGGTCCTAAGGACAAGGCCCTTAGACAGTAACATATGTAAAGCATAGAAAAATAGTTGATAAATTTGGCCTTAGAGATGAAGGCCAAGGGCATACAAGTATAGCCAAAACAATTCAATTTGTTAGAGCTTTAAATCCTCATCCTCATGGTCAGATACAATCACAACTAGGACGTGCCCATGGTGGAGAGCCTAGTGCAACTGGAACTACCATTGGTGGCGATGGTATGGGTAGTAGTACTAGTAGTGGTAAACATGTGCTACAACAAAAAATTACACACAAGAGGACAACAACACAAGATACCACACAAATACCAGGTGATCAAGGCATACAAAAGATGCAAAGGATTTTGACAGGTCCAAGTCACACTACTAGTGGATCCACCACAAAGGAGTTATTTCCAGGCACTCCCCCACTGCCAGTTAGTGTGGCTATGACATCATTAGCAACTACAAGTACTCCTATTCTTTCGCCATTCAAGCATTCCATTGTTCCTGTGTCCCCAGGTTTTGATTACATTGAAGAGTTTAAAAAGAAATTAGACTTGTATAAAAAAGAAAAGAAGCAACTGATTGAGAGTGCGTCTATGATAACTTCAAAGCCTGCAACAACCATGGTATTACCCAAATTTCACACAAATAAATAAATCATGGAGTACACAATTGTTGTTCCCATAGTTCAAAATAAACCAACAAATCAGATGGATTGATCTAAATTCTAGGTGAGCAGTTTACAATTGGATTTTTCTAGACTCAAAAATATTGACAAAATTAATGTATCAAAGAAGAACAATGAATT
Source organism: Sequoia sempervirens (assembly GCA_007258455.2). Classification (NCBI taxonomy): domain Eukaryota; kingdom Viridiplantae; phylum Streptophyta; class Pinopsida; order Cupressales; family Cupressaceae; genus Sequoia; species Sequoia sempervirens. The sequence continues at coordinate 13,166 of VDFB02270176.1, read as the reverse complement.
GGTGTATACATCATTGCTAAAGCAAGACAGAGAGAAAAAAAGGTTATAGACTCAAATAGAAAAGTTACAGGAAGACCTAGCAAATGAGAAAGCAAAGAGGAAAGCAATGGATAACAAGAGCAATGAATTGGAAAAAAGAATAAAAAATCTTCCTCCACATCAACAAAAAAAGAGGATAAACAAAATGATAAAGAATTGAATGAACTAAAGCAAAGGTTAGATGAGAGCAACAAGAAATATGGTGAGGAAAAATCCACTTCAGAAAAATTAAGACAAAGCATTGGGAAAGGAAATGCACAGTGGGAACAAAAATTGGACAAAGACAGAAAAATAAATGAAAGATTGGAGGCAGAGCTGATGGAAGCAAAAACTAAAATTAACTCTTGTCAAAATAAGTTATCTACGTTTTGTAAAGAAACAATGAGGCATATGAAAAAAAAGATTTGGGATGAAATAATGTAGAGGATTGATCATTTGTGTGAATTGTTTCAATTGATTGATGCTATCATACTACATTATAAGAAGCTCAACAAATATTTAGTGGACAACAAAAATGTGTTGGCATTAGAGAAATCTACAAATCAAGTTCAACAAACAGTCTACAAAGACAGTGACAATGATTTGAAATCAAAAGGGATTAATAAACGGCTTGCTACCTCAATGATGTCATCTATCATTCAAAAGTGTTTGAGAATGCGTGAAATAAAGGAATATGTGCATTCGACTACAAACAAGATGAAGAAGTTGGATGAAAAGGTAAGGAACTTCACAGAGCTTGGTTTGCTAGAGGCTTTTGACATAAATGAGTGATTCATTAGAAAGGATGATTTCAGAAAGAAGGTAGAGGGTGCATGGAAGATTGATTTGGACCAGTTTCCTCAGAACCCAGATGTGGTGAACTATTTGGTTTCCATCAAACCACCAATAACCTTGAATGCAAAATTGATTGAAGAATTCAAGACATGTTCCAATCTGAATCATGAAATGTTAACAAATCTTCAAGTCAAACAACATCGGTTAGAACAAATGACAATTCCAATGCCTGAACAGTGGAAGTTGCTAGAAAAGGTGATACACTGATTTGATATTTGATAATATGAGTTTCCAAGTTCCAACTCAGCTCCATGCAGAGCTTTCTTTGAGGAAGATTTTTCATTACCAATGCCTCTATGTATTCCTTCATGTGAAAATCAATAAAAAAACTCAAATTCAGTAATGTGTTGATGTTCAATTGTCTGTATTATTTATTTTATCATTTGAAGAAAAAAATTGGTTTCAACTACTAGATACACATTAAACAATTGCTGATGTTCATTGTTGTATATGCTACTATTGTTAATATATTATTAAGCATTTATTTGAGTGATGAATCACTGGTGGAACCCTAAAAATTTCTTGTTCCACTAATATAATATGCCTTACTTTGGTGGCTTTTGGTCTGAATTACAAACATAGGGTTTAGGGTTTTATGTTAGGGGTGGGTTTTTACTTAGTATATTTTCCCCTTGTCTAAACCCTTGTCTTTTCGTCTAATCCTCCATTGACCTGTTATGGCCAGTTCCAAGTTGTCTCAGTTATATCTTATGCCTTTGGGTTCATTATGTTACTGGCCCCTTGTGGTTAGAGTTCCCCATTTACCCATTGCACATATTTCCTTCATTACTTTGGTTTGGGGATTCAATTATTTTATAAGGTTAATAATTCGGCCTTGTTTGGCCTTTACATCCTTTGCATAAAACGTTCTTAATTTTTTAAGCCCTGGTCCTACATTCTTCCTAGGTGGTCCCTCTTTTAAAACAAACTTTGTGCACATGCATATTTTTTCCACTTAAGTTCTTGTATCGCTCATCGCCAAAATCCTTCAACCCATTGGGTTCATTACCGCGATGAGCGATGAGCCTTGATTTTCTCTTGTATCGCGCATTGCAAAAGGTGTTTGGTTTCCATTTCTCATTTTGACGATGAGAAATATGCTTTTTTCCTTTCATTTCGCTTATCGTTGAAGATCTTTCGTTCTTTGGTTCCACTTCAGCGAAGCGCGATGAACATGAGTTTCTCCTTTATATAGCTCCATCATAGAAATTTTTTGTTGTTTATTTCAATTATTGTGATGGGCGATATGAAAGTAAGGAATAGTGGGTTGTGATCTTGCCACATGTCTACATCTGGTGCCATTTTTTGTTTCGCTTGTCGCCAAAAGCATTCTCATTTCCAAATCAACTACGGCGATAAGCGATGGACTAAGGCTATATCTTTGTATTGTTGGGTTTCTCTCTACGCTAAAGTGAAAGTGTATCTTTGTAACACTTCGGCAACAAGCGATGGAGAATATAATGAGGAATATTCCTTCCATCGAAGGTGTTGTTACTCATCGCCGAAGTATGGAATTAATTTCAAAGCATTACTGTGACGAGTGATGGGGTTCTAAAGGGTTAATGAACATGTGGGTGGCTATGTGGTAACTCCCTAGGGTATCATCATTGTTTTAAAACACACTTGGGAAAGCATAAAGTGATAGTTGAGGAGAACCATACATCATATTTTTAATCAAAGAAGATCAATGATTGGAGTTTAAACTTGAACGACAACTTGTCCGTTCGCTCGCACAAGCTATCCATCAGACATTAATGGAGAAGAAACTCCAATTCTGAGTCATAAAGAGGGTTGTTGATCACTTTTCTTCCATAATTGAAATCCTTGAGAGCTGAATAATTGGTTAAGTGAAGAGAAGAAGGCAGAGCTCTAGGCAAAGAAAATTTTGAAGAACAAGCTGTTAATTTTCCCAGGTAAGTTGAATTTTGCACCTCTATGAGTAATATGTAGCACTAGGTAATTGAGAAAGTGAGTAGATAACTAGGGTTTGTTATTTAGGGCTATTTCTCTCTAGTTAGCAAGGGAATTGTAGTCATTATACATAGGGTTTGGGGGTAAAGGAGTGAAGTTTGTTTGAAATTAAGTCTGAACCTTGTGAATTCAAAGAATACAATTATAATTCATAGATATCTTGGAACCCTAGTTTTATTGAGTTGTAACAATAAGCAAACCCAATGAATTCTCCGCCAAACCACAGAGGAAACCTACCCAAAAAAGGGTTAAAAGGCCTAAGCCTCAAGATGATAAGCCTAAGCCTAACACACACCTTAAAAAACCTGCAAAGAAGAGAGTTGTTAAAAGGCCTAAGCCTTAAGATGATAAGCCTAAGCCTGACACATGGCCTAAAAAACCTGCAAAGAAGAGAGTTGTTAAAAGGTCTAAGCCTCAAGATGATAAGCCTAAGCCTGACACACCTAAAAAACCTACAAAGAAGAGAGTTGTTAAGAAAGATTATCCTCATTTCATGGAAGAGGCCCCTAAGGACTCGATTGCAGAGGTTAAGCCAGTTGGAAAGATAAAGACTAGTGAGGGCGCATTGAAAACTCATTTTTAGGATTTGGCTACCGGGATTGGTGATGTGGTGCTACTGCAGAGTGGTTGGGATCTGTTTATATATGCTTTCAAGAGGAGGTTTGCTAGTTATCCCACTTGTTAGTTATGGACTTGTGACATTGGAAAATTGGTGTGCCCCAATGTGTTTATGGAGGTGGACCTTATGCTTGAATTGGCTAGGTGCTATGATCCAACTGATAAGAAAATCAAAAGGTTTCCAGATTTTCTTCCTATGTTGGAAATTTTAGGGAGTCAAATAATGGAAGTTTTTAACTTGAATCCATCTGCTTCTGAATCCATTAAGTTTTGTGCACTATATAATGAATATGAGAAAAATAGGTTTGCATATAGAAAGAATGTTTTGCCAAGGCACATGAGACGTGATCTGAAGAAGAATGGTGTACCTTTCAATCCTCTGGAGTTAGAACCATTTGATTGTGATGATTTTGAGGACTATTTCAAAATTACAGACTATGCATTGTGTTAGGTCCTACACGAGAATTTTGACATAAAGATGGATGTTGCTTTGATGGTTTTAGCAATTGATATTCAAAATAAGTATCAAAACAGTGTTTGGGATTATGCTTCCTATATTGTGGTACACTTTCATGAGGATTTGATTAAGTTGAAAGATGCAACCCCTCTATTGTCATGTAGAAACTATTCTTTGTTGATGCATATGCTGCCATGGAAAGGCAGAATGGTGTTTAGAAAATTCATGAAATTGAGAGAAAGGGATAACATGGATAATGAGTTGCCTGTGCAAATGTGGCCCCATATCTGGGATGTGCACTATAATCAATCTGATTATGCTATGTTTTGCAATATTTTCACGTTTTTGTTGCTGGAGCAGTTGGGCCTAAAGCCTATTTAAAAAATCTCAAAAGGTGTGAAAGAAATATTGAGGCCTCTGGAGTATGAGGAGGGCACTGCAAAAAAATTCAATTGGGGGGATTGGTACCTCTAATATGACTATACTGCAATCAAAATTTATGGATTCCCGGTGCCACCCCACAAGCTGCCAATATATATGTCAGACCGACAAGCCTTCATGGAGATAATGTGGTAGCTTGATGCCATGGATAAGGCACATTTTAGAAAATCAAGGAAGGCATCCCTGGTAAACCCTTACTGTGGTTTTTCTTATTTCACTTGCATTTCAAAGGAAGGAACTGAGAGGTTTGGCTCTGTATTAAACAATCTTAGAATGAAAAAAGATATTATAAGGTTTTGTGACCCTGAAGGGATTATTACTGCTGAGAGAATAGCCAGAGGATTATCAGGGATACATCATCAATTCCTTTATCAAGAGGATGTGATCAGAAACCTGTCTTCTGATGAGGAAGTTGCAAAAAGAAAAAGTACATGGAAGAAAATTTGTACAATTGAGGAGAAGATGTTAAAAGAAAATCCTTTCTATGTTAGTCTTTACTCTAAGGTACAAGAAAAATTTGTGCAAGAAAAATTGATGCTTGGAGATTTTGAAGACAAAATTTCTTTGAAAAGGTTAAGCAAGCTGAAATAAGGGCCATGGTGGCTAGACAAAATCATGAAGCACAAATAAGGAGCCAACTGGCTCAATCTTCTACTCAATGCATTGAAGTGTAAGCTAAGGAGACATGAAAACAACCTGTAGTCAGCCCATTGGTGACTTATTTTGAAACAAAGCAAGGAGGTGAAGGATATGCACTTTAGGGATCTGCATAATACATCCTAGTGGAGGAGGAAGTGGATCATATATTCCCATCTCCATTTAAAGAAGATGCTTTGAATATTGATGTTCCTCCTAGCAGAATTGTAAAATGGGAGTATAATGAATCTAAGGATGACGATGTCAGGATAAAGGCTTGTGACAATTTCATGTGTGATGATGATTTTGTTAAAACAAAAGAATTCAAAGATTCTGTTATCCATTTGAAAGGATCTGATATAAAAAAGAGAATAGAAGAGGCAAAGGGAAAGGTTGACCCTTCTTTGCAAGATGAAGCTGAGAAGGAGGAGGAAAGCAAAATAATGTAGGAAATTGCTACTATGTCGCCACAGGGTGCAAGAGCCCTAGTCAAAGGAAGTGGGATTCTACTATTGCCTGGATGGGAACTGTCATCATCCATTGCATTAGATGCAATCAGTAAAGATCCATATGCCTCCATCTCTAAGGAGATTTTTGATAACAAAGTTTGTGGCTCAAGCTTTAGTCCTAAGTTACATACACTTGTTGTTTGGTCTATGGAACCAAATATTGGGAAGCCTAAAATTATAAAGTCTGCAGAGAAAGAGATTGGAGCTGTGGTTATTAAAAGGGCTACTGAAATGACAACTACTGCAGTTGCACAGTTGACAATGCATGCTACTATGTTGAGTGTAGACACAACCCAATTCATAGAAGCTAATTATAAAAATATGTTGGATAAGTACAATAAACTAATGGAGGAGCACAACAAGGTACTTGCCAATGCTTCCAGTACATATAGGGGTTTTCCCTCTCCAACAAGTTATGCTTTAGATTTTTCAACACAAGATAGAGAAATCCTGTCACTGAGAATTCAAAGCTTGAGGCAGGAAGTGCAAGTAGAGAAAGAAAACACAAAGAAATCCAAAATGGAGACATTCAAAGTGGCTAATGATATTTTTGATGATGTGCTAAAACATGGAGTAACAAAATTGCTAAATAAAGCTAATAATGTGTAGGATGCTTATAAAAATATTCACGAGGCAAATGTGAAATGCTTGCGGGTTCAGAAAGAATTCCAAACTGAGTGGAATAAGTGGAGTGCTAGGGCGGGAACATTGAAAGAAATGATGCCTCAGATGCAGGAAGATCTTGAAGCTCCCACCAACATTCCTGATTTATTGAAGGCCATTGATTTAGTAAATGAAATCACAACTTTTCATGGAAAGTTGGGAATGCAACTCTAGAATAAATTGAGAATGTTCAGAGAAAAGGAAGGGTTTACTATGCCCAAGATATTTAATGATAAGGGTGAATTAAAGGAGTTTTCCAAATGGGAGCAAGAGTTGGGATAACTGCTTTCTCATTCTAAGATGATGTTGAGTGTTGTTGATTATTCTATGTTGAATCTTAACATAGATAATATGACATAAATAGAGATGAGGATGGACACATTTGTCAAAGAGGCCAGGGTGCTAATTGATGCAAGTTACAACCAACATAACACAAAAGTACATAAGTTGTTGGATATACAATGGTCAGGTTAGGAGGATTACAACACATGGCTTGGAAAATTTACAAATTAAGCCTATGTTGAAGTATTGTGAAATGTTGTCTCCTCTTAGTAATGGAAATTGATGATAAGTGTGGTAGTGTGGAATGGGAAATATAATTTTGGGTCTTAAGTATGCAAATATGGTGAGTAACAGATGGGAGAAATACAATGCATAGCCTGGAAATAGTACAGATTAGACTTTTGCTAAAGTATGGATAAAATATTGTTTTCTCCCCAGTTTAAATTTGGTGACAAGGATGCAGACATGGAAGATCTTTTGCCTCTTCTTCTTTTCTACACTTTATGCTTTTCTCTCTTTTATGTTTGGTGTATGTGGATACAATTTTGGAGCACATGGATATTGCTACATCAACCTGAAGATGCATTTTGGAAGGAAAAATATAATCTCCATTGACAAATGAAAATGGTTTTCGTCTCATGTAACATTTCCCTCCATTTGGAAATGCAAATATAATTGAAAATGGAATGTATTTTGTATCAGTCCAATTGAGAAGGGACATGTGTACTTTCTGGCCCGGAGCTTGTTTTGCTCCTTCATTTCTATAAGAAGGAATTCAAGGCTAGAAGTACTGGTTCGTTGTTTTGTATTGATCACAGATAATTTTGTAAAGGGAATACATAGAACATTTTAGCATTTTGTCTTAGGTTTTGAGTCAGTTAGTCTGCATATGTAATTTTGATAACAATACTAGCAATTGAATACAAAATGGTTCAAATTCAAAACCATTTCTCTCCTATGTACTTGTTTCATGAATTATGAATAATATGATCAAGGATTATCTTATTTATCAAAGATTGTGTGAATGAAAATGCAATAGGAATTTATAAGTAGCATGATAAGTGTTGTTCTTTAAAAAGGATGTAGAATCACATATCAAATTCAATACCATGGAATATAATATAAAATAGAAAATATCAAAATTTCATGGAATACAATATAAAATATCATCAACTATAGTTTGGAATATGATTCATGAAGTGCAATATAAAATCAAATATCATGAAGTGCAATGATTCACAATTTCATGGAATACAATATAAAATATCATCAACTATAGTTTGGAACAATGGAAATTGATTCATGAAGTGTAGCATAAATACCTAAAAGCTACTAACTCAATTCCATTTCCCAAATGGAGTTAGGGTCCTGAAACTGATGTTCAACTTGAGATAAACTAAAAGTGTCATCTTAATTCTGAGTCTGGTCTTCATTTTCTTTGGCTTGCGTCTTAAATTCAACATTCATTGTGTCATTGTCATTTGTCCCCTTGCCACTGCCACTACCACCATTACCAGCATTTGGAATTGGATTGTTGCACAACCCTCTTCTTTCACATATGGACCTCCAAATTGTGAGTGCCCTTTCAAAAGGAAAATTTTGTGACATTATACATAGTTCCTTTCATCCTCAAGAAATTTTCCAAATTCTTGTCTAGTTTATTTCTTAACTTTGATTTCAAAAATGCTAATGAACTAAAAACTCTCTCATCCTCCACCGACCCCGATATCATTGTTTGACATAAATAAACAAGTTTGAAATATTTTGATATCGAACCACACAATATTTCACTCTGACCTAAGTTTTTCCAAACCTTTGTTATCGATCCCGATTCACAAGACTTCTCCATACCCATGGATTGAAATTGGTCCATCATACTTCTTGTAAAATTCTTACATTGTTGTCTAAGCTTATCTACATTTATAATTCCTTCTATTGTCTACTCATTGTATGTTACACTTTTCAAAAAGTGATCGATCAAGATATTTACTTTATCATGAAAAACTTTTGGGCTATATTTGTTTACCCAAAATTGAGGATACACAATACCCATGGCTTCAAGTATTTCTTGTCAAGGGAATCTATCATAAGTCTCTTAGGAAATACATTTTGCAATTTCCTTCAAATTATCACTAACAAATTTAACAATGTCATTAAAATATTCCTTTATAATAGGTACTTCTCTGCTAGAGCGCCTAGCTATCGTACAATGGTACATTTCTATCTCAAATCCACTTACACAAATACATAAGTTCCCACTTGCATTAAAATGTAAATAATTGTTAGGCTTACTAAAATCAATAATTTTTTGCCAGATGAAATAATTTGGGCTTTCAGAAGTTAGATCTAGATATAGATGATCGAGGGCCATGCATGTATGCCTATATAGTTTGGAATAATCATAAATATACATAGTTTTGTCTTGGGATTTCTTCACAAGATTGTTCATTTCATCCAGCATGGGGAGAAGACTAGCTAAAGTCAAGAGTGTCTCTATATTGCTTAACCTATATAAGAGGTCATGAGCTTTGTCTACTGTGTTGCGATGCTCATACATTACTCCAATCAAGGATTGATATTCTGAAAGAACTCATTGCGTTGGTCCATGCTGGGAGATCCATCTAGTATCAACATCCTTAAGAAGCTTGTTTCCTGTTGTTATTCCCTCAGCAAAATTTTGAAATTCTGTGAAATGTTTGGGACTTCGATAGAAGTATGCGTCGAGCTCGCAAACTAGATTTTTAACTTTTGATACTATAGGAAACTTGCTTACAATTTTGAATGCTTAATTCATTATGTGGGCCGTGTAGTGAATTCCAAGCATGTATGGTGCATAAGTAGTTTGTAACTTTGTGTAAACACCGCTCCTATGACCTTTCATCGCTACAACTCCATCAACTCCTACACACACCAACTTTTTGGCAATTGTCAAGTCATTCGTACCTGCAATTTCATTCAAAGATTTTTTGACTAGTTCAAATAGATTTTGCGATGTTGAACTGTCCTTCATTTTATGAACACAAAGAAGATGAGCTTGGCAGACATGTTTTTTTACAGTATACACATGCACACAGACCCAAGAAGTATTATCTACCACAATAACTTCATCTAAAGATAATGTAATGAAGTTAGACTCTTTTAATTTCTCCTTTAAATCTTGCTTTTCCACTGTAGCAAGACAATTTTCCCATTCCCATCCAGTGTTTACTGACCAATGCGAGCAAGGAAAGTGAGGAACACCCAAAAAATATAATAAATTAGAATATTCTGGGTAGTCTGTCATAGGATGCCATCTTGACAAAATATGAAAAAAAACACTCATCTGAACATTTTTTAACAGATTTGCTCCTTCCATTTATTTTCCAAATTGAGCCTCAATTGTACCTCGACATGCAGCAAGCTTCACCATTCTTTGATTATGCTCTTCATATTTTGCGACACACTTAACATGAAGACGTTCTTCCTTTTATTTCCATTGTACAATTGATTGTTCCTTTCCGTCTATGATTTATTTTCCATAAACTTTACCAGTATGCTTTTCTATAGTGTCAAGCTATAGCTGCAACTTCTTCTCTCTTTTATATTTCCAACTACAAATCATATACATGCATTCTGTTGCAGTTTCATATTTGTTTTCTTTCTCCACTGGTACAATGAATGGGTACTTTGACAACCAACCAAGCTGAAAATTCCTTGTCATTTGCCACTCATGCCCCACTTTTGATTTGCCTTTTCTTTTCTTGCTAATAACATCATCCTGATCCAAGTCAATTATCTCAATCTGGCTAACCAAGGTATCCCTTGGAACATCTTCTGTAGTATTTCCATCCTCATTTGACTGATTTAACTCAATGACAATCTCACCTTGACCTTCCGGTGGCGGTGAGGTATTGTGAATTCTTTCTTCATTAATATTTGGTGGAAAATTTGATGATGTAGCTCCATCTTGATTTGATGGATCAAAAGCATTGCCAATTCCAAAGTAAGACTGTATGGTACCTCTATGTTTTGGGTGTTTTGATGGCCTCCCAATCCCTCACCACCCGGAGGATTCTTACCCTTGTTGCACTTGTTGCTCGACATATTGATCTCTCACTTCGAATAAAAGCTAGTAAAAAATGTTTTCTTGTTTAAGGACAAAGAATATAGATAATTCATGATACTAATAGATCCCATTCCTTACTCAATATCATCTTTAAGATTGAAGAAAGAATGGAAAAGAGAAAAAAATCTTACAACACTATGAAGAAATGATCACTCACCTTTAAGTTTAGGTTTTCACTGGCTTGCTATTAGTTAATGCAGGAATTCCTATGTTGTAATTTTGTAACTTGCCTAAGATCAACTTCAAGGTTCGAAGTCCAACTTCCAAATTGAGAAATGAAAAAAATGTGTATGAATAAATGATAGTTTTGATTATATTTATATCAATCCATATTTGGTGAATTCCGTGGGATTTTTAAATGGCATATTAAAAATTGGGTGAATCCCACGTACAACGATATGTTTTAAGGCGATTATGGCCCTACGATTAGCATAGAGGTGTCACGACAATTAGCGAAATGTGTCCTCAAATGTAATTATTTTTTAATGTTATTGGTGAAATAGATCCTCATAAGCAACTATTTGTAAATTTTAATTGGCGAAATGGGTCTTCACAAGCAACTATTTGCAAATTTTAATTGGCAAAATGGGTCTTGATACAATGTTGTTTTAATTGTATTGGTGAATATGTAGGTGTTTTATTACATGCTTCTAGGATTCCAGGTGAAAATATTAATTGATCCATTTGAAACGCGTAGTTTTTTATGGCGAATGTGTTAGTTAAATATGCCTCATAAAAAAATTGATGGCGAATGGACATGTATTAGACCAATAATTCATAAAATTCAGGTGATTTGGCCACCCTGTTGGGTGCGATTAATTTGATAATTTCGACTTGGCTGATATCTAAAATTTTCCAATTAGCAAAGATTCATCACTAAAGTTTTCCTTGCTTACTGTAGTCCCCCGCACATCTACCTAACTAGTAAGATGGCCCTACCCTTCGACAAAGATTGGTTTGGTAACCCCATAATCCTGGCCTTCTTGAGCATAGTGTTGTGTCCTATATATCTAGAGCTACCATACATTGGCTACAACCTACATGTATGACTTCCCTACCTAGAATGCAATCATGGATCGTAGTGAACTGACAGTGTAAATAGTGGCTACTTACACTACTTTGGCCAAAGAATTCAGCACCCAATACTTTGAGTGTAGGTCATCCGTTCACCCACCCTTAGCTTGATTTGTTATATACCATTCATAATCATAAAACATATTCTATCCAAGGTGATGACATAACAAACTGTATAACTAGGTTACTCCATTAACTCGGGAATAACCAAGTTAACTATACATGCACACATACTAATGACCAACAAGGTTACTCCCTTTCCCATGGATTATTTTAACCCTAGGAATATCCAAATTAATCACACGGTAAACATAATGTCATAACATTAAATGACTCTATCTCAAAAATATAATCTCAATAATAAATGTCTCCATTCAAGAGTATAATCTCAACAATAAACGACTCTAATCAAAAGTATAATCTCAACAATAAATGACTCCATCCAAAAGTATAATCTTAACAATAAATGACTCTAATCAAAAGTATAATCTCAACAATAAATGACTCCATTCAAGAGTATAATTGATCCTCAGAGATAGATCTAGACTAAATTGCGTAAAATGAATGCTTAATTTTTACAATGTTTGTCCCAAGTTAATTAAATAAAAATTAACTTAAGGAAATAAATGGGAAATTAATAACAAGGTGATTTAACAGAAAGGAAGGAGATGAGAGACAGAAAGAGAGAGAAGAAGAGAAGTGTAAATAGTTGATAACGGAGTTCGTCACGAAAGTGACTACGTCTCCGGGTCCACTCCAATAGAGAGACCAATCCGATTAACTCCAAAAATCAATTACAAAGCACCACAATCATTCTCCAAGCACTTTGGTAGCATAACAGCGCTCTGACGTGCAAGAATGACTCAAAGAATCTCCACAAGACCTCTCTTTCGTCACCTCAGCTTCAAGACTTCATCACCTGAAAAAAACTTAATCCCACTCTCACCTTACACTCCCCTTAAATACAAAAAATTAACTCAATTTGGCCCTTAACCAAAAGATTTTACAATATTCACCTTATCTCTCCAAAATACATAAAAATCTTCATATCTCCCCAAAAAAACAACTTAATCTCCCTATTTATACATAATAAATCTTTAATAATCCCCCCTTAATCTTTATTTTAGCCCTTTTATTTATTCATTTCGGGCTTAGGAGATTTTAACTAATCTTGTAATAGGGATTATTATCTTAATTTAGGGGAGTTGTTTTCATTTTTGGCTTTATTAGCCATATATCATGGTTCGGCCAACAAACATCTAACAAAAGAAACCGGTCACATGTATTTAATAGACCGCCATCGGTGGTATATTGGCTAGTTAGTATTTTGTTGGGCCGGCGGTCGCGGGTTCCAACCCGACCGCTGGCTTTTAATAGCCAATCCTCCCAAATTTCATAACAAAACAAAACTGACTCCCCATAGAGATAGCGGTCAATGTTCGGCTCCAACGGTTGAAGAGTTGGCTGACTGCGCGGAGGTCACGGGTTCGAGATTCTCGGCCAACAAACAATTTTGTTAAAACAAACTATGCAACTG